>JAQQSV010002147.1:0-17910 GCA_028646515.1 Pseudochirops corinnae
TAAGATTCACAGGCACTGTGGAAGGGAGATTCATCCTGCCCTATCACAAAGTTAGAGGATTGATGGGGGAGGACATAGGAGAGATTAGATTGGGGGAGGGATCATACAAGGGGATGGCTGTTTTGAGGGTGGGGGTAGGGGAAAGATGGGGAGAAAATGTGTAACTCAAAATCTCATGGAAATGAATGATGTGTAAACTAAACTAAATAAAATAAAATATAAAAAAAAATTGCAAACAAACAAACAAAAAAACTAGGGGGGAAGGTAGAGTCTATCAAAGGAGGATGTTTTCTTTACTGTCTATGGACTTGGGTAGAAGTCCTTTCTATATTTGTTGTTTCATTTTAATAAAACTTTCCATACCTTCACTGTATGCCCTGTTAACCTTAATTTGTTGTTTATAGGACAGCCAAATATCCTAGACCAGAGTTAGAAATAGCTCAAATTCAGATGCTCCAAAGGTCTAAAGCTTGGGGTGTAATGAGCAGAAAACAAATGATAGAAATTAATTATTTATTCAGAAGCTTCTCAGATTGGGGAATAGGGACAAATTCTCAGCCATGTGCAACCTTACCACAATACATTATACTTAGACCACTTCTTTCTATCCAAACCCTACCTTTTTAGTAACTCAATTTATTATTTACTGTAAAACCTTCCTTAACTAATATATTCTATGTTAAGCTTTTCTGAACCTCAAACTCTCCCTGCCTTGATTTTCTATAAGCCCTATAGTTCAAATAGCACACATTTTATCAACAATATGATATCATATTGTCTTATATTATTCTGTATTTTGTGCATGTGTTTGTGCGTACATGTGTGTGAGCATGTGTGTAACCTTTATGTGAGAGACTGTTATGCCAATGAAAGCCTACATACCCTCAGGGAAATTTTCTTACTCATCATAAGACCATGGAATTGGACCTCAGAGATCTTCTAGAATAGAGGTTTTTAACATTTGTTGTGCCATGGATCTCTTTGTCAATCTGGTGAGTTTAGAGACTCTTTCTCAGAATAATTTTTAAATGTATAAAATAAAAAAAGAAACAAATTATACTGAAATTCAGTTTTCAAAATATATTTAAAAAAGAAAAAGCTGAAAGACTCCAGGTTAATAATCTCTGACTGACACTCTTATTTTACAGTGCTTTGCCCAAAGTCACACAATAAGTGGCAGAACTGGGATTTTAACTCGGGCATTTTGACCCCAAATTCAATTTTTTTTCACTTCAGCACACTACTTCCTTTTATTGGTCAGTAAGTTAGCTCCAAGAAAACCTAAGAAAATCCTAAGGTTGACCATTTTTGTTTTCAAAAAGTTCTTGATCTCATACATTTTTTTTTTACTTTATGAGTTAGTGTGGTGTAGTGACATTGTACTGGACTTGAAGTCAGGAAGACCTGTGTTTACAGTGACTTAACCCTTCTAAGCATCAGTTCCTTGTCTGTAAAATGGACCTTGATTCACCTCTAAGGTACCTTCAAGCTCTATATGCAGGGTGCTATGAAAATGAAACAGAAATACTTGAATGGTCCCAAGGCTTTCACAATGAAAAACCCAAGAATGACAGGTTTTTTTTTTACATCTTAAAACCCTCAGTTTAGCTGAGACTCCCACTGTGTTCTTCCTTCCCCCTCAAGAAAAAGTGACAAACTCTTCTCTTCACCTGTTAATCTCTACTTGCCACTCATAGGTAGGGTAAAAAATGTCTCTAATGTTTCCTTATTCTTTCAGGGATTTCCTCTCTTACTCTTTTCTTGGCCATTCTTTTGGCACAGTCTTTCCAGGAAAGTAATGAAAAAACTTTAAGGGTTTAAAAGAAGAATTTAAAAAGTTAAGATTAGAAAAGGTTAGAGAGGCACACACGGGTTGTTTTTCTTTAATACCCTTCAATTACAACAGTTATAGTCAATTTCTTTTTTCATTCTGGTTTTCTCAAGAATGTGTTAATTTCCAATCAAAAGTAAATGAACAAGTTAGGATTCTCTGGAGAGAAAAGATAGAAAGCTTACTTTTTAAATGAAAGACTTCCTCAGGAGACTCTGGTTAATTTTTCAGGTCAGTAGATAGATGTGTTAAATAGGTATTTGTAATAGCGGCTTGCTGAAAGACTCATCCACTATAGAGGACTGAGGATTTGGCTTTCAACAAGTATGCAGAGTGATAAAGATACTATTGAAAATTGCAACTTATGCTAGCAGGCTCCAGGATAGAATGTGACACAGAGAAAGAAAAGAAGAATTAACAATTGATAATCAAATAATGAGTCTCTTCTAGTAGATCAGGGGTCTTAACTTGGGATCTATACACTTTAATTTTTTTTCAATGACTATTTCAATATAATTGGTTTCCTTTGTAATCTCATTTATTTTGTGCATTTAAAAACATTGTTCTTAGAAGAGTCACATAGGCTTCACCAGACTGCCATAGGAGTAACAAAAAGAACACTTGCTATAATGGAGTGGTTCCTGGTTAGTTGTTCAAGAACCCCTTGGGAGTACACAATGATAGTCCAAAGTGTTCACCATAAATAATGGTGACTTAAGCTCCTCTTGACATTTGTAATGCAAGAATGCAAATGTTTATGCCTTGGTTACTTTACACAGCTAGTGAAGATTACAGGGTGACAGAAAATGAGAGAGCTGTTGTGTTGCGGTGTACAGAATGCAAATAAGGGTATGTATACACAACTGACCATTCTTTGGGAATGAGTTTGTAAGCTTTGAACTCTGGTGGCAGTTTGGAAATAATTTGATAACGTGTTGAGAAACTATAAGAATGTGATATATTTAGTGGTTAGAGTTTGACATCATCACTATACAAACACCAAAATTATTTTCTGCATGATCATGATGGTTTTAAATAACTACATAAGAAAACCTAAACTGTTCAAACATGTATATGCTTGTTAGAGTTTCAATAATTAAACCACGGATCACATTTGTTGTTCAGTCACGTTCAACTCTTCATGATCCCAATGGACCATACTGTCCACGACCACCCCATGGTAGTCTTGGCAAGGATACTGGAATGGTTTGCAATTTCCTTCTCTAGTGGATTAAGGCAAACAGAGGTTAAGTGACTTGCCCAGGGTTACATAGTTAGTAAGTATCTGAGGCCAGATTTGAACTCAGCTCTTCCTGACTCCATGCTCAGTGATTTTATCCAATGAACTATTTAACTGCCCCCTAAATCACATTAAGTAGCACATAGACAAGGTTCTTGTGCGGGCTTTGAATTCCCAGAGGCTTACCAGAAAGGTAAGTGGTGTAATGTAAAGACCAGGGCATAAGAGATTCAAATTGTGGGTTATCCAAAGAACAACGGAGAGGTACATGATGTGCACATATAGGATGCAACATATTATCAATGGTAAATTGTATGTAAGAGGTAGAATAAATGAAGTCACCTGGTTTTTCCCATTCATTATAATTCTTCTATGTAATATGACTGACATGAATTGTTTAATAAGATGTTTATGTTTAATAAGATATGTTTAATAAGAAAGTATGTGTAGAGACCATATCAGATTGCAAATCTGATTTTGGGGACAGAGAGGGGAAGAAGAGGGAGAAAATTTAAAACTTACAGAAGTGAATGTTGAAAACTAAAAATAAAAAATTTGATTAAATAAAAACATTTTAAAAATAAAAAAATAAATGAAGTCACCAAACAGGTTTATGACCAAAAAATAATAATAATAAAGTGATTACAAAGGGAGAACGGATATCTCTTCTGCAGTTTTGGACAAAAAATAACAAAGATAAACAAAAGGGAAAATATAGAATTGAACAAATTACTGAAGAAACTAAAGCTAAAAAAACTTATGACATTTAAATGGGACTGCTAAACATCCATGCTTCTTTTGCATCACATGGAACTTGTACAAAAATTGGCCATGTATTAGGGTATTATATTGCAAATAAATCTTTAAAAAAAAGAAATAGTAAACATATTCTTTGTAGACTATAACACAATGAAATAGTAATCAGTTCAGGGAGCACAGATAAAAGACACAGACTCAAATGGATCTGTGACAATGAAATCTTAAATTATCAGTGGGTCAAAGAACAAGAAATTGATAAACATGGAAAGAGTGAAGAGTTATGTGAAAAAAATGACAATGATGAAACAAAATGCCAAAAAATCTGCATTGCAACTAAAGCAGTACTCAAGGGGAAAATTATTATCTCCCAAAACGTATATTAACTAAATTGAAGATCAATGAAATTATTTTTTTAAAATTGAGAACAAATGGACAACCCCTTTTGCACTGATATCCACATAATTTTCATTTTCAAAAACTTAGAAAAAAGTCATTAGTCTATTGGCAAGGAATTTCCCTCCTTCCCTCACCACCCAGTGGAAGACCTATGAAACAAAATGGGCATGAGATGAGATGGCCTGGGTCAACTATAATTAGCATCATCAGAGGGAATAGATGCATTGAGGTGCTCATGTAATCCATTGAAATATATAAGTATGCATAGTTTATTACATATATTATATACATATTATATATAATAGTTTAATATATTATATATAACAATATGTGTTATATATAGTTATTCTATTTTAAATACATACTTTGTACATATAGTACATTATGTACCATAATATGTACTATGTCATGTTAGATATAAAATGTTATTGAGAGAAATATGGTATAGTGGAGAGAAATTGGCTTAGAGTCAAGAAGACCTGTGTTCACATTCCATTTTTGATATATACTTAGCTGTGCAACTCTGAGAAAACTGCTTAAACTCTCATTGATCTAGAAACTCTCTAATACTATATATTTCTGATAAAGTGCCTATCTAAATTGATGTAGGGAGTTTCATCACCTGGGAGTACCATACAACAATTAAATCACAGATCTAGTCCCTGCATTATATGACATCTGTCTATAATAGTATATATAAAGTCAGAGATCAGAAGGGACATAGAGAGAGCTAAATTAGTTGATAAAGTTTTCATGGTGAAGAAAAACTTCTAATCTAAAGGATGAATGGTGTTATGGTGGAAAGAAACAGGGAAGTAAGCTCCACAGGGAGACATAAT
The DNA here is from genome assembly GCA_028646515.1 of Pseudochirops corinnae. Classification (NCBI taxonomy): domain Eukaryota; kingdom Metazoa; phylum Chordata; class Mammalia; order Diprotodontia; family Pseudocheiridae; genus Pseudochirops; species Pseudochirops corinnae. The sequence goes on from JAQQSV010002147.1 coordinate 5,066, forward strand.
TATGAACAAATATTAAAAGGTGAGAATAAACATGGTAGAAAATTTGTCCTTTCTCTCCTCCAACCCCACTCCTGGATTTTTCTAAATCAACATTATATCACAGATTAAAGCAAAGAACTAGTCTAAAACATAACATACTTATCTAAATTAGGATGTGTGACCAGAAAGACAAGTATTAAATATTTACTTTTAAAGGTCCAGGACTTCTTGACATTGAATATACTTAGAATTTGCTTATACCAACAAATGACTCAGGCAGAGTAGGTGGCAATATCAACAGATGCAGAGTGAGATTTGTCGTAGAACAACTGAAATTGTTGGAAATAGGCCTCTAGGTAGTTATACTCATGTCCCTTCTTGTGTCTGAATCTCCTCATTAATCAAAAGATGAACTGAAATGAATAGATTTGCATTTTTTTCTCCTGATTAAAAAAAAAAAACCTCAAGGAGTCAGGTAGATTTACGCAGGTACATTCATCCTTCTTTAAGATTCTATTGACTAATGGAATTAGCAGTATTAGTTGGTAGGGAGAGCAGGAAGAAGCTCTAGGTTTTGTGATGTGTTGGTGGATAAAACTAAGGATTTCTGCAACCTGCAATCAGTATCTATGGGTTTATGTCAGATGCAATAACCTCACTTGAAAAGAAATGAATTGGCTTTGCCCTTAAAATACAAATACATACACAAACACATACACATACTACACACACACACACACACACGCGCACATGTGCGCGCACATACATATACACATACATACAAATATATGCACATGCATGCACACATGCACACACATGTCCATAGATGGACATACTCATGCATATGCATATACACATACATATATACATAGACACGCATACACATGCAGATATACATATGCATATATACATATACTTATACATATACACATAGACACACATATACATATACATACACATGCACATGCAGATATAATTATACATATATACATGCACCTATACATATACATCCCCATCCACAATCCACACAATACACACATGTAATTCACATATAACAGACACACATATACATACATGCACACACATGCTCACATACACATGCATATATACATATTCGTACACATATATACACACATACACACGCACAAATACATATACACATAGACGTATACATTTCCATACACACATACAATGTGCTTATACATATGCACACAACCAATACACATAGAAATATGCATAAACACATACACATACACATTCACATGCACATACTCATATACACATACACATTGCACAGTCATATACACATATACATTTATACCCACATGCACATATATATTTACATATACACACCAATGCACATATACATATATAAAATACAATACACACATACACATATATACAATACAATGTACATGTACACACATATATGCACACATAAACATACATAATGCAGCACACATATACACACATACATATATACATGAACATATACACATACACATGCACACACATCTATACACTCAATACACATACTCATATACATATGCACAATGCATATTTGTATACACATACACATATACATATATGCATATACACATATACATTTTCATACACACCAATGCACATATACATATACACATACATATACACAATGCAATACACATATACATATATGCAATACACATACATACATATACATACACACATGCATATGCATACATACACATATATACATATATATATGTACATGAGTTATATATATAATATATATTTTATGGATATAAATAGATATAATCTATGTGTATGTGTACACACACACACACATGCATACACACACGCCACCCAGGGTACCTTGCATCTACTAGTAGTGTTTTATGTAAATGGAACCTCTTTTTTTTTTTCTCTGCCTGCCTGCCTGGCTTTGGCAAGAAGAGGTCCATACTTTGTGAGCAGATGCTTTTTCATTATATTCATGATTATGAAACTAAATATTGTACTTGCAGCAACCCTTAAAAATGTGACTGTCAAAATAATTTATTTTCCCTGCTGCTGTTTCTAATAAGCAATTGAAGGTGTGAAAATGTAATCTATTCCCTCCCTATGGTCTTCAGCATTTGTGTGCATACATGGGGCTATATTAAGGCCATTCCTAGGCCTATGCTGGGTGGCTTGGCATTTATTTAATTAAAAAGGAATTATTCATTTATTGCACATGGGAAGAACTACATTTGCAGTTATATAATCAAGGATAAAATTACCCAGGATATCAATCTTTATGGTCTGGAATATAAATCTGATCACTGGCTAGGGGCAGAAAGAGACTACTTCTAGAAGCAAAACATAGTATTATGAAGTGCTTTTAGGAATGGCCCAATTGATTGCTATTTAACATCAGAAAGCAATTTCTTGTTAGATAATGTTGCAAAACATGCTTTACAATTTTCTTTAACTCTCTGAGTATTGACTATCTTTTTTATATCTAATTAAATTTTTTTTTCAACTAACAAGTATTTACTTTTTCTTCCTCCTACTTTTTCCTTCCATGGAGAAGAAAAATATCCTCTAAGAAATATGCAGTCAAATAAAGCAAATTCCTGCTCTGACCATGTAAAAAACTGTGTACCTCATCCTTTATCTTGAGCCCCTCAACTCACTTTCTGGTGGGTAGCATTCTTTAAGATTGAACGTGTGGAATCATTCTTGGTCATTACATGGATCAGTGCTCTTAAGTCTTTAGAAGTTGTTTGCATTGACTAGCTCTTGAGGAAGGAGTGTTGGAGCCAGATGGACAAATCATTTTAGAAGGACTGCAGACCTCGGTGCTACATGTGATAAGGAAACAAAAATGACCTTCTACTAAAATTTAGGTACTGCCCATTTCTACCTTTCAGAAGAGAAATATTGGAACTCTTTTGTCATTTTATTCATAATTGTTTTAGAGATTTTTCAATTCCTCAAGGATCAATTATTTTATCAAGAAGAATGATCTCTTCAAAATGGAAATTAGAATTGGATTTGTAGTCGAGGACCTTAGTTTGAATCATAGATCTGATATTTGCTACTTGTGTGACCTTGGACAAGTCATTTAATTTCCCTGGGCCTCAATGAATTGGGGGAGGGGGCAGTAGATGGGCTCTAAATTACCCTCTAATTGTAAGTCTATGAATTATTCTCTAGCAGTCAGTGTTCCTTCTAAGACACAGTGGTCAAAAAATGCACCATGCTAAGGTTAATGTGGTGAGGCATCCCTCCAAATTTTGCTGTGCTGATCTTTGGGTGATAGACATATAATCTGTCATTGTACTCCTATCTGAATCCTTTTAAGCTTGACAGGACTTGAAATGCCTTGTGTTCTTCTGCCTTCAAGAACTTGAAATCAAGTCCACACTACAATAAGTTGTCTGAATAGTACTATGTTGGAAGTTTTGGGGGCTAACTATTTTTTTATTTTTAATTTTTTAAACTTTTATTTTTAAAATAATTTTGGTAAAGTGCTCTTGTCCTAAACTTTGGGTAAGTTGCTTAACTTTTCCAAGTGTCAGTTTATTAATTTGTAAAATAATAGTTTGGCTGGGGTGGTTGGGATGGCTGATGGTGTTGGCCTGATTATAGGTCAAATCCCCTGTCATGAGGGATTGAGGGGGAAGAGGCTGGCAGATTTCTTGAGCTTGGGAATTTTGAGTTGTAGCAAGCTAAACAGATCAGGTGTCTGTGCTGAGTATGGTATCAGTAAGGTAGGTGCTCAAATGGGGAACAACAAGGCTGCCTAAGGAGGCGTGAACCACTCTAATTATGAAATGCTGACCACCTTGGTGGATAGGACAAAGATCTGGTGCCAACAGTAGTGGGAGCAAGACTAGGAGTAGCCCTTGCGTTTCAGTCTTGGGCAAGATAGAAACAAGCAGTCTTAAAACAAAACAAATAAAATGGTGGCTTGATTATGTCAGTATTATATAATCTGTGGTCATAGGCACCTGAAGAACAGTGAAATTTGTGCAAAGTGTCAAAAAATCTATAAATAACCAAATATAACTTCTATGGTAGATGAATAAATAACGTGTCTCACATATGTGAGTACCGCTCTTTCAAATGTATGTTGATCAATAAAATCATCAACAAATGTGTGATTGATAAAATATATATTCATTTTAAAGTATTTCTGAATACCTTTGTCTTTATGTATTTTTTAGACCAATGGATACTTACAGTACTACTATTCTTGGGAATTTTAGAATTTTTTTATATTCAAAAGATTCCTAATATTGGAAAAAAAAGCTGGCCACCATGGTATTTAAGTCTAGTAGAGTAGAAAGAGCACTAGCTTGGTAAGAGAATCCATGTTCAAGTTTCAACTACTTGCATTACTTTAGGCTCATCATTTAACCTCTCTCTGAGGCAGTTAGGTGGAGTCCAGCTGCACCTAGAGTCAGGGAAACCTGAGTTCAAATCCAGCTTCAGATACTTACTAGCTGAATGACCCTGGGCAAGTTATCTAACTCTGCCTTCATTTCCCGATCTGTAAAATGGAGACAATAAGACTACCTATCTCCCACAGTGCTGTGAGAATAAAATGAGATAATATTTGTAAAGCACTTTGCAAATATTAAATTACTTTATCAATGCTATCAATTACGATTCTATGATTCTAAGTCATATGCTTTTGAAGTCATAAAGTACTTTGAAAATACCAGCTTTTTTGGGTGTGAGAAACAGGAAGTGTAAGCGGGACTCCCTATGGCCTAAAAAACAATTTTAATCTGAAAGCATTACATTAAATCATCCAAAGTATGCAAAGATTTGGAGAACATACTGTCATGTTCTGACCTTCTCTTGAGACTGACATTATAATCCTGTGTTATAATCTTGTCAGGTCAAATACAGATATCAAAGAATGCTTTTCATTTAACAATAATCATCTTTATTTCCCAGTTTTACTTGATTTCTTTGGGGAAAGGGGTTTGGCAATTTAAAATCAGTTGAAATCCACCTACCTACAAGAAATTCTGTTATTCTGCTTCTGTGTATCAACTCCCCAAGGATACTCTGCCAATCACACTTTAATGACATTTAAAGTAGATAAATTGTCTTCAAGTAAAATGTTTCATCCTTGGAAGTGTTCTCGAAACGTGATTATAATTGAGCTCATAAAAGATATTAAGAGTTTGAAAAGTGTCATCTTGACTTTCTCCCAAACAAAGTTAGAAATTGAAGAATTGCTAGGTTATTTAATAGTGAGGAAGAGTTAATTATAAAGGGGTTACAGGAAGTTAGTTACTCTCTGGAATGCTGGGAGAAACTTTGTTGACCAAACATTGTCTGCCTTTAGGAAAGTCGTTGGGGTAGGGAGGGGGATTTGAAAAGATTAGGAATGTAGTAACTCAGCTTTTTTTATTTCTTTTTTTCTTCAGTTACTAAGAGGTGACTAGCATGAATGGAAAAGTTCTTGTTCTTTATCCTCCTTTCTACCTCATATCCTTCCATGCTCTTCCCTCACCCCAATTTCCATTTCAGTTTTGACTATAAAAAAGGGAAGAAGACTTACCTGGTTTTAGAACATGTGGGGTTAGGGGCAGGGTAGAATCAAGATGACAGAGAAAGGTCAGTGATTCACTTGAGCTTTCTCAGATTCCCCTCCAATCAACTTTAAATAATGCCTCAAAGCAAATTCTGGAGTGGCAGAATCCATGGAAGAATGGGTTGAAACAATTTTCCTGCCCGAGACAACATAGAAGATTAGTAGGAAAGGTCTATGACACCAGTGTGAGTGGAGCACAGTCAAGTACACTCTATGCTAGTGCAGAATGTGCCTCAGCAAAACAATAGCAGGCCTTATAATATGTATAATATATATATTTTATAATTCAGTCAGGGATGACTGAATTAGTGGTAGCAGTGACTACTTCTGGAGTTCTCAGCCCACAGATGGTAAGAGGGTCAAACAACTGATCAGAACCAGAGTACAGCTATCTTTTTGCCGGCACTGGGTACGGGACTCTGTTGCATTTCCCATACTCAGATCCAGGCTGCAGTCCTGGGTCATAGTCTCAGGGCAAGGAGGAGCACTAACATACTAAAGCTTTCTACTACAAGGGAGTGGGGACCCTGGTCACACTTCCAGGACAGAAAAAAAATGCTTGTGGTCACTCACAGACCAGAGCACAGTCCAGGAAAGCAGTAAACACAACTCTCCTTAGATCATATCATATTGGAAGAACTGAAAGCTTACAGTTCCCCAGAACTAGGTCTGAAAATAGCTGTACAAAAAAAGCTAAAGCCCCCTCCATCCCAGAAACACAGCCCAACTTTAATATAAAGTTAAATGTCAAGACATAGTCTGGAAAAATGAGCAAACAACAAAAAAATATCTTACCCATAGAAAGTTACCATGGTTATGGGGAAGATAAAAACACAAACTCAGAAGAAGACAACAAAGTCAAAACTGCTGCATCCGCAGCCTCAAAGAAAAATGTAAATTGGTCTTAGACCCAAAAATATTCTTGAAAGAGCTCAAAAAGAATTTTAAAAATCAAATAAGAGAGGTAGAGGAAAATGGGGGAAAGAAATGAGAAGATGAAAGAAAATCATGAAAAAAGAGTCAACAGTTTGGTAAAGGAGGCACAAAAAATTACTGAAAAAAATAACACCTTAACAAACAGAATAGGTCAAATGGTAAAAGGGATACAAAATATCCAGTGGATAGAGGAACTCCTTAAAAAAGAGAATTGACCAAATGAAAAAAAAAATATACAAAAATCCAATGAAGAGAAGAACTCCTTCGAAAAGCATAATTGACCAAATGGAAGAGGTACTTTTGTACCTCTGAGTTTTTACTCAGTGAAGAAATTATTATTCTAATTGGCAAAGGAGCTAGGATTACAGCCAAGAATTACCTGCCAGCAAAACTAAGTATAACTCCTCAGGGGAAAAATGGATATTCAACGAAATAGGGAACTCTCGAGCATTCATGATGAAAAGACCAGAGCTGAATAGAAAATTTGACTTTAAAATGCAAGACTCAGGAGATGCATAAAAAGGTAAATGCAAAAGAGAAATCATAAGGGATTCAGTAAGGTTAAATCATTTACATTCCTGAAGGGGAAGATGATATTTGTGACTCCTAAGAACTTTCTCATTATTAGGACGGTCAGAAGGAGTATAAAACAGAGGGCATGGGTGTGAATTGGGTATGATGGGATCAAGCTAAAATAATTAAATCACAAGAAAAATTCAGTGTGTAGGTATGTTCCACTTTGTGAAAGAAAAACATTTAAAAGAATTTTTTTACTGATGTCTTTTTCTTTGACTTCAATATCATGTCTCAAGAACTTCTCTATTTACCTCCCTACCTCAAAATCTCCCTTGTAAGAAAGATAGAGTTAATCAAAATAAACCAATACATTGATCATACCTGGCAATATGTACTTTATTCCATACCTAGAGACCTTTTTTCTCTGATATGAGGAAGGGAGTATATTTCACCATCTATTCACTGAGGTTGAGATCAACCGCATTGATCAGTTTTGTTGTCTCAATGTTGTTTTCTTTTACATTATTGTGGATGTTGTGTTGGTTGTTCAATTTACTCTGCATCAGTTTCTCTGAATTCTTATTATTTCTTCTGGCATATTAATATTCTTTTATATTTAAATACCATGGAAAGGGCCCCATTTCAGACTTTGGTTAGACATGATGACACTAGTAAAAAAATTTGACTTGATATAAAGCTGTATGAATTTATTATAATGGCCTACTATCTGTTCTCAAATATTACAGAATAGCCATATGAATTTTTTTTTTCCTCCAGGAAGTCAATTTTTAAATTCTGACTTGAATTCTGATTTTTAGTACTCCAAACAATGAACTCCAATTTTTCCTTTTGAGAAGGAACTGATGTACAAAGGCACTCCAAAGACAACTTGGTTTTCTTTCATCTTTTATGATGTATCAATATTTTTTAATAGGGTTGTAAAGACATTCTGCCATGAGAATTTCTTTCTCAGCAAAAGTTCTTAGTTAATGACACTTCCCACATGGGGACTTTTGGATGTTTAAAAAGAGCACCTGAGGTAACTAAAATTGCTTTTGTAGCATTCCTTTTTTTTTTTATTCTTAAAGGTATGTGTTTAAATAGGAACCTTCCCTTCTTGTAAGATAGCTTCTCTTGGTGTTTTCTCTTGAGTTGAAATCATAATTCTATGTTTAGGGCAATTGCTGCCTGTTGCCTTGAATAGAGATAGACTGTGAAGAGGAAGTCAACTTCTCTAACATAAATGTAACAACTTCACTAAATTAGTAAGCATTTTTACCAAAATTATGAAAATCATAACAGCATGTATTCAAAAACTATAGCAACTGGTTCATTCTTCTCTCCCACATAAGCCTTGTTATTACCTTTGGTGATGGAAGTTTGGATATTTCAAACTGAGACATTTCAAATTCCTCATATGGAAAATAACTCATTATCTTAATTATCTTCTCCCCTCCCCCAGCCTCACAACTCATACCTCTTCAGTCCTTATTTATATCAAAGACATCATCTATTCTCTCAAATGTATAACTTTGGAGTCAATTTCCACTCCTCATTTCCCCTTGCCTTGTATATTAAATAAGTTACCAAATCTTGTCATTTGTACTTCTACTTGCATTTAACCTATTATCTCTGTTCAGCCATCACCTTAGTTCAGGTCCTTATCACCTCTTGCCTACATTATTGCAATGGCTTCCCAATTAGTATTCCCGTCTCAAGTCTCTTATTACTTCAGTCCATCCACTATGAAACTGCCACGGTGATTTTCCTTAAGTACAGGTCCAACCATGCCATTCCCTTACTCAATAAGCTCCAGTGGCTCCTTATTGTCTTTAGGATAAAATATACTCTTTTTTTTCTGACTTTTTGAGCCTTTCCCAACCCGTTTCCAACCTGCCTTTACAGTCATGTTGCGCATTCCTCCTATTCTCACACTCTGCGGTTCATACAAATTGTTCTAGTCTTTGTTCATCACAAAACCACTCTAACTTCTATCTCTATGCATCCCATCCACTTTTTTTTTAGAATGCCTTCTCTGATCTACCACTGATTAAAGACAAAGGAAAACACCTCTTTCCTTAATTAATATTTAATTCATCAAAATGAATTCTTCACTATGCCCTTGATTACTGCTAAGGCAGCAGTTCTCAACCTGCGGGTTATGTTCAATTTAAATACATCCTGCATATCAGATATTTGCATTATGATTCATAACAGTAGCAAAATTACAGTTATGAAGTAGCAACGAAAGTAATTTTATGGTTGGGGGTCACCACAACATGAAGAACTGTATTAAAGGGTCTTGGCATTACGAAGGTTGAGAACCACTGTGCTAAGGGGTTAAAATGGAACCTGGAAACTTTGGACACTTAAAGTATACTAACACCCTTGTCTGGTAGCTGCCAATACCCTGGGAAAAGGTGAAGAAATAAACGTCGACACAGAAAAAGTGATTTTAATAAGCAGAGAAGAAAGTAGTCACTAATGGAATGCTTCATTCTTTAATGTTTAAGTTAAAATGTAGAGCACAGGAAGTCAGAGGAAGTCAAAAGATTGTAAAATGGTTTTGAAACCCTTGGATCAGAGATCATCCTGACAGAAAAGACCCAAAGACCTTTTGGAGACCTGTTTCACTTCTTTTGACTTGTATACATATTTCCGGTCAAGAAATCTGGGAAAATCTGTGTGACATTTTCTGGTACACTGAGGTTGCTTTCCTACTAATGAGTATGCACTTCTCCCCTATTCACAATACTGTGGGAAAATGTTGAATTTTATTCAAAGAACAAGGAAAATAAAACAGAAACTCATTCATCATCCATGTTTGGTCTTAATTTTTCCCTAAAGTAATCCTCAGAGTCACACAGGGACCTACTTGGTAGCCTGATGTCTTATGGAAGTTTCCATTATGAACTCCAGGTGACTCAAAATCCCCTCTGACCACTAGAATGCATGGCCTCCTACTAAAGGAATACTCTCCACTTATCCAGTACCTACCCACAGCCCCTCAGTTGTTTTCCACTGCAGTCTAACCTCTTATATGGGATAATTCAAATCATCTGAGCACGTGTCAGTAACTGTTTCCTAGCCCCGTCATCAAAGGGAAAGACTGATTCTTTGGCAGTCTCCAAGGCATGACTACCCTAAGGTTGATACCATTATCTTAAATCAGTTCAAAGGAAAGGAGGGGGATAGTCCAGCACAATTAATTCATTTTGTGTGGAATATTATAGATGGAACCTAAGAATTCTCCTCTTGCTGCAGCGTTGTAAACATCATTTCATGACCAGGCTTTGGTGCAAGGGCTCCTTTGTCTTCCCTGAAGCTTTTTAACCCCGCTGTTAGTCTTTCCCATCTGATAGCACCCACAGCTCTGGTTCCTTTCATCCCTTTTAAACATCTAATCTCTTCTAAGTTCATGCTTAGATTTCTTTCTTTCCTTTTAAAATAAATAAATTAATATACTTTTAGTTTTCAACATGCACTTCCATAAGTTTTAAATTTTTTCCACCTCCCTTCCCACCATGCTCCCCAAGATGACAGTGCTCAGATTTCTAAGGTGGAACAAGAATGCAATAGTTAGTGACAGTAGTAGCCCCAGGGGCATTGTCCTCTCTCCCATGTTGGAAATTCTTCCATCCAGGAGCATGCACTTCTTGGCTGGTATTTACTTCCCTATGATACTGTTTTTGTAGCATTGGTTGTCCCTGAAGGAATAAAATGAAATGAGAGAGTTAACCTCACTATGTCAGTGCATATCGTTTTCCTGGGTAGTTTTCCTTATATGTCTGAGTCTTTATTCCTATTAAAGAAAATTTTGTCTTTGACTCTGCTTTTCAATGACCTCAGTACTTGGACACAGAGAATATCAAAGGGATAGTATTAACGTGCATCTTTGAATGTTTCTTCTACCTCATTCCTTTTTTTAGATATGACTGTATAAGAAGTTATAGGACCTTGGTACTCCGAGCTCTGACCCAAAGAGCTACCTACTTGTCTTCACCTTGTCCACCCCACCCCTTCTTTGTACCTGGATGAGTCTCTAGTGGTCCCTGACTAGGCAGGCTCCTTTGGCAGATTTTTGGGTAAGATGGGTACCCTGGTGTCTCCAAACCTAGGTATCTGACAGCTTATTTATCACCTTCCTCCCCCTCCATGATTTTTATATATATATATATATATATGATGACCTTGGTCAAATAATTTTTTTGTAATACAATAAGTGGACTACATAATAGTTTAGATCCCAGACATGCAAGTGAATATAAACTCTGCTATCAGCTTTATAAGGGATCAAAATTTCTGTGACCCATTAAGGTCATAGAAGTTACCCTTTCGAAAAGGTTTCCCTTTGCACAATGTCAGAACAGAAATGTTCGATTTTCAGTTAGTGCTTCTCAACTTTCAACTTTTATCTATAAAACAAGGGAGATGAACTAAAAAATCTTGTCTCTTTCATGTCTAAAGGTATGATCATATGAATATAAATGAAAATGCTTTGTATACTATAAAAATGCAACTTATTAATATTTTGGGCAAGCCCCCTCAACTACCTTGGTTTCTGTGGTGCTCTCCATAAAATGGCTTTGGAAAAGAGGCTGTCTAAGCTACAATAAATGTAATGCTGACTTAATGTGACACTGACAATGTGATATTGCTTGTATTCTCAGCACATTATGATCCCAATCTCATACTCTCATTAAATGATCCAAGACTGTGTTTCACCAAATTCATCTCAAAGACATAATGGAACATCCCGCCTTGAGTTTATTTCTGTGCTTTGGTTTTTAAGTGCATATAGACTTCAGAATACCACTTAGTACTCCATTGTGGCTTGGCTTGTCTACAAAGAGCTTTGTAGACAACTAATTGTTGGCAATATGAAGTAATAAAAATAGATGGAATGAATTAACCTTTTACTGGAGATCCAGAACACATAAGTTTATTTGGAGAAATCATAATCAATGCAAAATATCAACCCCACACTAGACTCCTCTGTTTTGCTACAAAGTCGGGGGTGGGGAAGGAAAGTCACTTTCCCACATATGTCATCTGAGAGAAACTTCAATTTTGGAAGCCGCAGATCACACAATCTTTGATTGGCTTCGTCATTTCTCTTTAAAACTGTGAATACCTTTAAAAATAAAAACTTTTCAGACAGCTTTCAAAAATACTGAGACTGGTACTAGGTTAGGAGGACAACTATACATGGGATAAATGGGAAATACTCAACAAAGAGAAGCCACTAGAATTAAAAGAGATTGGTAAAGACTTCCCATAGAAGGCTGGATTTTAACTGGGATTTGAAGGAAGCCAGGGAAACCAGGAAATGGAGAGGAGGAAGGGGAGAGCATTCCAGGCATGAAGCACAGCCAGTGAGAATGTCAGGAGCTGAGAGAGAGAGCATGTCTTGAGGCCAATGTGACTCAATTGAAGAATGCAGGGATGTAATTTGTAAAAAAGCTTGGATGGGTAGGAAGGGGATGGTGTTGTTGAAAGGCTTTGAAGTAAACAGAGGGTTTTATATTGATCCTGGAGGCTTTAGGGGTCCATTGGAGTTTATTGAACGAGAAGTGAGATGATATGGTCAGGCTGCATGTTAGAAAGATCCTTTTGACAGCTGAGTGAAGGATGAACTAGAATGCAGAGAAAATCATGACACACAGACCAGCAAGCAGGCTATTGAAATAGTCCAGGTATGAGATGATGAGGGCTGTACCATAGTGGTGATGGTGTCAGAGGAGAGAAGGGAGCACTTCATGTTATGAAGATAAAATTGACAAACCTTGGCAATATGTTGGATTTGGAGGTTGAGAGGAAGCCTGGGTAACTGGGA
>JAQQSV010002147.1:18010-36119 GCA_028646515.1 Pseudochirops corinnae
TGACTTTTCCCCCTGAACTAGGTAAATGATATGTTTGATTAAAGTAAGATTGTTAACCCATTTTGAGTTGCTTTCCTTTAGAAAAGCAGATCTAAGAACCTGTGCTAGTAGCTGCTCTAGGTATGCTAGGGTGCTTGCTGTTACACATACCTAGATTGTATCCCATTCCCATACCTGTCTTGGACTAAAACCACCATCTTCCCAGTTACCCAGGCTTCCTCTCAACCTCCAAATCCAACATATTGCCAAGGTTTGTCAATTTTATCTTCATAACATGAAGTGCTCCCTTCTCTCCTCTGACACCATCACCACTATGGTACAGCCCTCATCATCTCATACCTGGACTATTTCAATAGCCTGCTTGCTGGTCTGTGTGTCATGATTTTCTCTGCATTCTAGTTCATCCTTCACTCAGCTGTCAAAAGGATCTTTCTAACATGCAGCCTGACCATATCATCTCACTTCTCGTTCAATAAACTCCAATGGACCCCTAAAGCCTCCAGGATCAATATAAAACCCTCTGTTTACTTCAAAGCCTTTCAACAACACCATCCCCTTCCTACCCATCCAAGCTTTTTTACAAATTACATCCCTGCATTCTTCAATTGAGTCACATTGGCCTCAAGACATGCTCTCTCTCTCAGCTCCTGACATTCTCACTGGCTGTGCTTCATGCCTGGAATGCTCTCCCCTTCCTCCTCTCCATTTCCTGGTTTCCCTGGCTTCCTTCAAATCCCAGTTAAAATCCAGCCTTCTATGGGAAGTCTTTACCAATCTCTTTTAATTCTAGTGGCTTCTCTTTGTTGAGTATTTCCCATTTATCCCATGTATAGTTGTCCTCCTAACCTAGTACCAGTCTCAGTATTTTTGAAAGCTGTCTGAAAAGTTTTTATTTTTAAAGGTATTCACAGTTTTAAAGAGAAATGACGAAGCCAATCAAAGATTGTGTGATCTGCGGCTTCCAAAATTGAAGTTTCTCTCAGATGACATATGTGGGAAAGTGACTTTCCTTCCCCACCCCCGACTTTGTAGCAAAACAGAGGAGTCTAGTGTGGGGTTGATATTTTGCATTGATTATGATTTCTCCAAATAAACTTATGTGTTCTGGATCTCCAGTAAAAGGTTAATTCATTCCATCTATTTTTATTACTTCATATTGCCAACAATTAGTTGTCTACAAAGCTCTTTGTAGACAAGCCAAGCCACAATGGAGTACTAAGTGGTATTCTGAAGTCTATATGCACTTAAAAACCAAAGCACAGAAATAAACTCAAGGCGGGATGTTCCATTATGTCTTTGAGATGAATTTGGTGAAACACAGTCTTGGATCATTTAATGAGAGTATGAGATTGGGATCATAATGTGCTGAGAATACAAGCAATATCACATTGTCAGTGTCACATTAAGTCAGCATTACATTTATTGTAGCTTAGACAGCCTCTTTTCCAAAGCCATTTTATGGAGAGCACCACAGAAACCAAGGTAGTTGAGGGGGCTTGCCCAAAATATTAATAAGTTGCATTTTTATAGTATACAAAGCATTTTCATTTATATTCATATGATCATACCTTTAGACATGAAAGAGACAAGATTTTTTAGTTCATCTCCCTTGTTTTATAGATAAAAGTTGAAAGTTGAGAAGCACTAACTGAAAATCGAACATTTCTGTTCTGACATTGTGCAAAGGGAAACCTTTTCGAAAGGGTAACTTCTATGACCTTAATGGGTCACAGAAATTTTGATCCCTTATAAAGCTGATAGCAGAGTTTATATTCACTTGCATGTCTGGGATCTAAACTATTATGTAGTCCACTTATTGTATTACAAAAAAATTATTTGACCAAGGTCATCATATATATATATATATATATAAAAATCATGGAGGGGGAGGAAGGTGATAAATAAGCTGTCAGATACCTAGGTTTGGAGACACCAGGGTACCCATCTTACCCAAAAATCTGCCAAAGGAGCCTGCCTAGTCAGGGACCACTAGAGACTCATCCAGGTACAAAGAAGGGGTGGGGTGGACAAGGTGAAGACAAGTAGGTAGCTCTTTGGGTCAGAGCTCGGAGTACCAAGGTCCTATAACTTCTTATACAGTCATATCTAAAAAAAGGAATGAGGTAGAAGAAACATTCAAAGATGCACGTTAATACTATCCCTTTGATATTCTCTGTGTCCAAGTACTGAGGTCATTGAAAAGCAGAGTCAAAGACAAAATTTTCTTTAATAGGAATAAAGACTCAGACATATAAGGAAAACTACCCAGGAAAACGATATGCACTGACATAGTGAGGTTAACTCTCTCATTTCATTTTATTCCTTCAGGGACAACCAATGCTACAAAAACAGTATCATAGGGAAGTAAATACCAGCCAAGAAGTGCATGCTCCTGGATGGAAGAATTTCCAACATGGGAGAGAGGACAATGCCCCTGGGGCTACTACTGTCACTAACTATTGCATTCTTGTTCCACCTTAGAAATCTGAGCACTGTCATCTTGGGGAGCATGGTGGGAAGGGAGGTGGAAAAAATTTAAAACTTATGGAAGTGCATGTTGAAAACTAAAAGTATATTAATTTATTTATTTTAAAAGGAAAGAAAGAAATCTAAGCATGAACTTAGAAGAGATTAGATGTTTAAAAGGGATGAAAGGAACCAGAGCTGTGGGTGCTATCAGATGGGAAAGACTAACAGCGGGGTTAAAAAGCTTCAGGGAAGACAAAGGAGCCCTTGCACCAAAGCCTGGTCATGAAATGATGTTTACAACGCTGCAGCAAGAGGAGAATTCTTAGGTTCCATCTATAATATTCCACACAAAATGAATTAATTGTGCTGGACTATCCCCCTCCTTTCCTTTGAACTGATTTAAGATAATGGTATCAACCTTAGGGTAGTCATGCCTTGGAGACTGCCAAAGAATCAGTCTTTCCCTTTGATGACGGGGCTAGGAAACAGTTACTGACACGTGCTCAGATGATTTGAATTATCCCATATAAGAGGTTAGACTGCAGTGGAAAACAACTGAGGGGCTGTGGGTAGGTACTGGATAAGTGGAGAGTATTCCTTTAGTAGGAGGCCATGCATTCTAGTGGTCAGAGGGGATTTTGAGTCACCTGGAGTTCATAATGGAAACTTCCATAAGACATCAGGCTACCAAGTAGGTCCCTGTGTGACTCTGAGGATTACTTTAGGGAAAAATTAAGACCAAACATGGATGATGAATGAGTTTCTGTTTTATTTTCCTTGTTCTTTGAATAAAATTCAACATTTTCCCACAGTATTGTGAATAGGGGAGAAGTGCATACTCATTAGTAGGAAAGCAACCTCAGTGTACCAGAAAATGTCACACAGATTTTCCCAGATTTCTTGACCGGAAATATGTATACAAGTCAAAAGAAGTGAAACAGGTCTCCAAAAGGTCTTTGGGTCTTTTCTGTCAGGATGATCTCTGATCCAAGGGTTTCAAAACCATTTTACAATCTTTTGACTTCCTCTGACTTCCTGTGCTCTACATTTTAACTTAAACATTAAAGAATGAAGCATTCCATTAGTGACTACTTTCTTCTCTGCTTATTAAAATCACTTTTTCTGTGTCGACGTTTATTTCTTCACCTTTTCCCAGGGTATTGGCAGCTACCAGACAAGGGTGTTAGTATACTTTAAGTGTCCAAAGTTTCCAGGTTCCATTTTAACCCCTTAGCACAGTGGTTCTCAACCTTCGTAATGCCAAGACCCTTTAATACAGTTCTTCATGTTGTGGTGACCCCCAACCATAAAATTACTTTCGTTGCTACTTCATAACTGTAATTTTGCTACTGTTATGAATCATAATGCAAATATCTGATATGCAGGATGTATTTAAATTGAACATAACCCGCAGGTTGAGAACTGCTGCCTTAGCAGTAATCAAGGGCATAGTGAAGAATTCATTTTGATGAATTAAATATTAATTAAGGAAAGAGGTGTTTTCCTTTGTCTTTAATCAGTGGTAGATCAGAGAAGGCATTCTAAAAAAAAAGTGGATGGGATGCATAGAGATAGAAGTTAGAGTGGTTTTGTGATGAACAAAGACTAGAACAATTTGTATGAACCGCAGAGTGTGAGAATAGGAGGAATGCGCAACATGACTGTAAAGGCAGGTTGGAAACGGGTTGGGAAAGGCTCAAAAAGTCAGAAAAAAAAGAGTATATTTTATCCTAAAGACAATAAGGAGCCACTGGAGCTTATTGAGTAAGGGAATGGCATGGTTGGACCTGTACTTAAGGAAAATCACCGTGGCAGTTTCATAGTGGATGGACTGAAGTAATAAGAGACTTGAGACGGGAATACTAATTGGGAAGCCATTGCAATAATGTAGGCAAGAGGTGATAAGGACCTGAACTAAGGTGATGGCTGAACAGAGATAATAGGTTAAATGCAAGTAGAAGTACAAATGACAAGATTTGGTAACTTATTTAATATACAAGGCAAGGGGAAATGAGGAGTGGAAATTGACTCCAAAGTTATACATTTGAGAGAATAGATGATGTCTTTGATATAAATAAGGACTGAAGAGGTATGAGTTGTGAGGCTGGGGGAGGGGAGAAGATAATTAAGATAATGAGTTATTTTCCATATGAGGAATTTGAAATGTCTCAGTTTGAAATATCCAAACTTCCATCACCAAAGGTAATAACAAGGCTTATGTGGGAGAGAAGAATGAACCAGTTGCTATAGTTTTTGAATACATGCTGTTATGATTTTCATAATTTTGGTAAAAATGCTTACTAATTTAGTGAAGTTGTTACATTTATGTTAGAGAAGTTGACTTCCTCTTCACAGTCTATCTCTATTCAAGGCAACAGGCAGCAATTGCCCTAAACATAGAATTATGATTTCAACTCAAGAGAAAACACCAAGAGAAGCTATCTTACAAGAAGGGAAGGTTCCTATTTAAACACATACCTTTAAGAATAAAAAAAAAAAGGAATGCTACAAAAGCAATTTTAGTTACCTCAGGTGCTCTTTTTAAACATCCAAAAGTCCCCATGTGGGAAGTGTCATTAACTAAGAACTTTTGCTGAGAAAGAAATTCTCATGGCAGAATGTCTTTACAACCCTATTAAAAAATATTGATACATCATAAAAGATGAAAGAAAACCAAGTTGTCTTTGGAGTGCCTTTGTACATCAGTTCCTTCTCAAAAGGAAAAATTGGAGTTCATTGTTTGGAGTACTAAAAATCAGAATTCAAGTCAGAATTTAAAAATTGACTTCCTGGAGGAAAAAAAAAATTCATATGGCTATTCTGTAATATTTGAGAACAGATAGTAGGCCATTATAATAAATTCATACAGCTTTATATCAAGTCAAATTTTTTTACTAGTGTCATCATGTCTAACCAAAGTCTGAAATGGGGCCCTTTCCATGGTATTTAAATATAAAAGAATATTAATATGCCAGAAGAAATAATAAGAATTCAGAGAAACTGATGCAGAGTAAATTGAACAACCAACACAACATCCACAATAATGTAAAAGAAAACAACATTGAGACAACAAAACTGATCAATGCGGTTGATCTCAACCTCAGTGAATAGATGGTGAAATATACTCCCTTCCTCATATCAGAGAAAAAAGGTCTCTAGGTATGGAATAAAGTACATATTGCCAGGTATGATCAATGTATTGGTTTATTTTGATTAACTCTATCTTTCTTACAAGGGAGATTTTGAGGTAGGGAGGTAAATAGAGAAGTTCTTGAGACATGATATTGAAGTCAAAGAAAAAGACATCAGTAAAAAAATTCTTTTAAATGTTTTTCTTTCACAAAGTGGAACATACCTACACACTGAATTTTTCTTGTGATTTAATTATTTTAGCTTGATCCCATCATACCCAATTCACACCCATGCCCTCTGTTTTATACTCCTTCTGACCGTCCTAATAATGAGAAAGTTCTTAGGAGTCACAAATATCATCTTCCCCTTCAGGAATGTAAATGATTTAACCTTACTGAATCCCTTATGATTTCTCTTTTGCATTTACCTTTTTATGCATCTCCTGAGTCTTGCATTTTAAAGTCAAATTTTCTATTCAGCTCTGGTCTTTTCATCATGAATGCTCGAGAGTTCCCTATTTCGTTGAATATCCATTTTTCCCCTGAGGAGTTATACTTAGTTTTGCTGGCAGGTAATTCTTGGCTGTAATCCTAGCTCCTTTGCCAATTAGAATAATAATTTCTTCACTGAGTAAAAACTCAGAGGTACAAAAGTACCTCTTCCATTTGGTCAATTATGCTTTTCGAAGGAGTTCTTCTCTTCATTGGATTTTTGTATATTTTTTTTTTCATTTGGTCAATTCTCTTTTTTAAGGAGTTCCTCTATCCACTGGATATTTTGTATCCCTTTTACCATTTGACCTATTCTGTTTGTTAAGGTGTTATTTTTTTCAGTAATTTTTTGTGCCTCCTTTACCAAACTGTTGACTCTTTTTTCATGATTTTCTTTCATCTTCTCATTTCTTTCCCCCATTTTCCTCTACCTCTCTTATTTGATTTTTAAAATTCTTTTTGAGCTCTTTCAAGAATATTTTTGGGTCTAAGACCAATTTACATTTTTCTTTGAGGCTGCGGATGCAGCAGTTTTGACTTTGTTGTCTTCTTCTGAGTTTGTGTTTTTATCTTCCCCATAACCATGGTAACTTTCTATGGGTAAGATATTTTTTTGTTGTTTGCTCATTTTTCCAGACTATGTCTTGACATTTAACTTTATATTAAAGTTGGGCTGTGTTTCTGGGATGGAGGGGGCTTTAGCTTTTTTTGTACAGCTATTTTCAGACCTAGTTCTGGGGAACTGTAAGCTTTCAGTTCTTCCAATATGATATGATCTAAGGAGAGTTGTGTTTACTGCTTTCCTGGACTGTGCTCTGGTCTGTGAGTGACCACAAGCATTTTTTTTCTGTCCTGGAAGTGTGACCAGGGTCCCCACTCCCTTGTAGTAGAAAGCTTTAGTATGTTAGTGCTCCTCCTTGCCCTGAGACTATGACCCAGGACTGCAGCCTGGATCTGAGTATGGGAAATGCAACAGAGTCCCGTACCCAGTGCCGGCAAAAAGATAGCTGTACTCTGGTTCTGATCAGTTGTTTGACCCTCTTACCATCTGTGGGCTGAGAACTCCAGAAGTAGTCACTGCTACCACTAATTCAGTCATCCCTGACTGAATTATAAAATATATATATTATACATATTATAAGGCCTGCTATTGTTTTGCTGAGGCACATTCTGCACTAGCATAGAGTGTACTTGACTGTGCTCCACTCACACTGGTGTCATAGACCTTTCCTACTAATCTTCTATGTTGTCTCGGGCAGGAAAATTGTTTCAACCCATTCTTCCATGGATTCTGCCACTCCAGAATTTGCTTTGAGGCATTATTTAAAGTTGATTGGAGGGGAATCTGAGAAAGCTCAAGTGAATCACTGACCTTTCTCTGTCATCTTGATTCTACCCTGCCCCTAACCCCACATGTTCTAAAACCAGGTAAGTCTTCTTCCCTTTTTTATAGTCAAAACTGAAATGGAAATTGGGGTGAGGGAAGAGCATGGAAGGATATGAGGTAGAAAGGAGGATAAAGAACAAGAACTTTTCCATTCATGCTAGTCACCTCTTAGTAACTGAAGAAAAAAAGAAATAAAAAAAGCTGAGTTACTACATTCCTAATCTTTTCAAATCCCCCTCCCTACCCCAACGACTTTCCTAAAGGCAGACAATGTTTGGTCAACAAAGTTTCTCCCAGCATTCCAGAGAGTAACTAACTTCCTGTAACCCCTTTATAATTAACTCTTCCTCACTATTAAATAACCTAGCAATTCTTCAATTTCTAACTTTGTTTGGGAGAAAGTCAAGATGACACTTTTCAAACTCTTAATATCTTTTATGAGCTCAATTATAATCACGTTTCGAGAACACTTCCAAGGATGAAACATTTTACTTGAAGACAATTTATCTACTTTAAATGTCATTAAAGTGTGATTGGCAGAGTATCCTTGGGGAGTTGATACACAGAAGCAGAATAACAGAATTTCTTGTAGGTAGGTGGATTTCAACTGATTTTAAATTGCCAAACCCCTTTCCCCAAAGAAATCAAGTAAAACTGGGAAATAAAGATGATTATTGTTAAATGAAAAGCATTCTTTGATATCTGTATTTGACCTGACAAGATTATAACACAGGATTATAATGTCAGTCTCAAGAGAAGGTCAGAACATGACAGTATGTTCTCCAAATCTTTGCATACTTTGGATGATTTAATGTAATGCTTTCAGATTAAAATTGTTTTTTAGGCCATAGGGAGTCCCGCTTACACTTCCTGTTTCTCACACCCAAAAAAGCTGGTATTTTCAAAGTACTTTATGACTTCAAAAGCATATGACTTAGAATCATAGAATCGTAATTGATAGCATTGATAAAGTAATTTAATATTTGCAAAGTGCTTTACAAATATTATCTCATTTTATTCTCACAGCACTGTGGGAGATAGGTAGTCTTATTGTCTCCATTTTACAGATCGGGAAATGAAGGCAGAGTTAGATAACTTGCCCAGGGTCATTCAGCTAGTAAGTATCTGAAGCTGGATTTGAACTCAGGTTTCCCTGACTCTAGGTGCAGCTGGACTCCACCTAACTGCCTCAGAGAGAGGTTAAATGATGAGCCTAAAGTAATGCAAGTAGTTGAAACTTGAACATGGATTCTCTTACCAAGCTAGTGCTCTTTCTACTCTACTAGACTTAAATACCATGGTGGCCAGCTTTTTTTTCCAATATTAGGAATCTTTTGAATATAAAAAAATTCTAAAATTCCCAAGAATAGTAGTACTGTAAGTATCCATTGGTCTAAAAAATACATAAAGACAAAGGTATTCAGAAATACTTTAAAATGAATATATATTTTATCAATCACACATTTGTTGATGATTTTATTGATCAACATACATTTGAAAGAGCGGTACTCACATATGTGAGACACGTTATTTATTCATCTACCATAGAAGTTATATTTGGTTATTTATAGATTTTTTGACACTTTGCACAAATTTCACTGTTCTTCAGGTGCCTATGACCACAGATTATATAATACTGACATAATCAAGCCACCATTTTATTTGTTTTGTTTTAAGACTGCTTGTTTCTATCTTGCCCAAGACTGAAACGCAAGGGCTACTCCTAGTCTTGCTCCCACTACTGTTGGCACCAGATCTTTGTCCTATCCACCAAGGTGGTCAGCATTTCATAATTAGAGTGGTTCACGCCTCCTTAGGCAGCCTTGTTGTTCCCCATTTGAGCACCTACCTTACTGATACCATACTCAGCACAGACACCTGATCTGTTTAGCTTGCTACAACTCAAAATTCCCAAGCTCAAGAAATCTGCCAGCCTCTTCCCCCTCAATCCCTCATGACAGGGGATTTGACCTATAATCAGGCCAACACCATCAGCCATCCCAACCACCCCAGCCAAACTATTATTTTACAAATTAATAAACTGACACTTGGAAAAGTTAAGCAACTTACCCAAAGTTTAGGACAAGAGCACTTTACCAAAATTATTTTAAAAATAAAAGTTTAAAAAATTAAAAATAAAAAAATAGTTAGCCCCCAAAACTTCCAACATAGTACTATTCAGACAACTTATTGTAGTGTGGACTTGATTTCAAGTTCTTGAAGGCAGAAGAACACAAGGCATTTCAAGTCCTGTCAAGCTTAAAAGGATTCAGATAGGAGTACAATGACAGATTATATGTCTATCACCCAAAGATCAGCACAGCAAAATTTGGAGGGATGCCTCACCACATTAACCTTAGCATGGTGCATTTTTTGACCACTGTGTCTTAGAAGGAACACTGACTGCTAGAGAATAATTCATAGACTTACAATTAGAGGGTAATTTAGAGCCCATCTACTGCCCCCTCCCCCAATTCATTGAGGCCCAGGGAAATTAAATGACTTGTCCAAGGTCACACAAGTAGCAAATATCAGATCTATGATTCAAACTAAGGTCCTCGACTACAAATCCAATTCTAATTTCCATTTTGAAGAGATCATTCTTCTTGATAAAATAATTGATCCTTGAGGAATTGAAAAATCTCTAAAACAATTATGAATAAAATGACAAAAGAGTTCCAATATTTCTCTTCTGAAAGGTAGAAATGGGCAGTACCTAAATTTTAGTAGAAGGTCATTTTTGTTTCCTTATCACATGTAGCACCGAGGTCTGCAGTCCTTCTAAAATGATTTGTCCATCTGGCTCCAACACTCCTTCCTCAAGAGCTAGTCAATGCAAACAACTTCTAAAGACTTAAGAGCACTGATCCATGTAATGACCAAGAATGATTCCACACGTTCAATCTTAAAGAATGCTACCCACCAGAAAGTGAGTTGAGGGGCTCAAGATAAAGGATGAGGTACACAGTTTTTTACATGGTCAGAGCAGGAATTTGCTTTATTTGACTGCATATTTCTTAGAGGATATTTTTCTTCTCCATGGAAGGAAAAAGTAGGAGGAAGAAAAAGTAAATACTTGTTAGTTGAAAAAAAAATTTAATTAGATATAAAAAAGATAGTCAATACTCAGAGAGTTAAAGAAAATTGTAAAGCATGTTTTGCAACATTATCTAACAAGAAATTGCTTTCTGATGTTAAATAGCAATCAATTGGGCCATTCCTAAAAGCACTTCATAATACTATGTTTTGCTTCTAGAAGTAGTCTCTTTCTGCCCCTAGCCAGTGATCAGATTTATATTCCAGACCATAAAGATTGATATCCTGGGTAATTTTATCCTTGATTATATAACTGCAAATGTAGTTCTTCCCATGTGCAATAAATGAATAATTCCTTTTTAATTAAATAAATGCCAAGCCACCCAGCATAGGCCTAGGAATGGCCTTAATATAGCCCCATGTATGCACACAAATGCTGAAGACCATAGGGAGGGAATAGATTACATTTTCACACCTTCAATTGCTTATTAGAAACAGCAGCAGGGAAAATAAATTATTTTGACAGTCACATTTTTAAGGGTTGCTGCAAGTACAATATTTAGTTTCATAATCATGAATATAATGAAAAAGCATCTGCTCACAAAGTATGGACCTCTTCTTGCCAAAGCCAGGCAGGCAGGCAGAGAAAAAAAAAAAGAGGTTCCATTTACATAAAACACTACTAGTAGATGCAAGGTACCCTGGGTGGCGTGTGTGTATGCATGTGTGTGTGTGTGTACACATACACATAGATTATATCTATTTATATCCATAAAATATATATTATATATATAACTCATGTACATATATATATGTATATATGTGTATGTATGCATATGCATGTGTGTATGTATATGTATGTATGTGTATTGCATATATGTATATGTGTATTGCATTGTGTATATGTATGTGTATATGTATATGTGCATTGGTGTGTATGAAAATGTATATGTGTATATGCATATATGTATATGTGTATGTGTATACAAATATGCATTGTGCATATGTATATGAGTATGTGTATTGAGTGTATAGATGTGTGTGCATGTGTATGTGTATATGTTCATGTATATATGTATGTGTGTATATGTGTGCTGCATTATGTATGTTTATGTGTGCATATATGTGTGTACATGTACATTGTATTGTATATATGTGTATGTGTGTATTGTATTTTATATATGTATATGTGCATTGGTGTGTATATGTAAATATATATGTGCATGTGGGTATAAATGTATATGTGTATATGACTGTGCAATGTGTATGTGTATATGAGTATGTGCATGTGAATGTGTATGTGTATGTGTTTATGCATATTTCTATGTGTATTGGTTGTGTGCATATGTATAAGCACATTGTATGTGTGTATGGAAATGTATACGTCTATGTGTATATGTATTTGTGCGTGTGTATGTGTGTATATATGTGTACGAATATGTATATATGCATGTGTATGTGAGCATGTGTGTGCATGTATGTATATGTGTGTCTGTTATATGTGAATTACATGTGTGTATTGTGTGGATTGTGGATGGGGATGTATATGTATAGGTGCATGTATATATGTATAATTATATCTGCATGTGCATGTGTATGTATATGTATATGTGTGTCTATGTGTATATGTATAAGTATATGTATATATGCATATGTATATCTGCATGTGTATGCGTGTCTATGTATATATGTATGTGTATATGCATATGCATGAGTATGTCCATCTATGGACATGTGTGTGCATGTGTGCATGCATGTGCATATATTTGTATGTATGTGTATATGTATGTGCGCGCACATGTGCGCGTGTGTGTGTGTGTGTGTGTAGTATGTGTATGTGTTTGTGTATGTATTTGTATTTTAAGGGCAAAGCCAATTCATTTCTTTTCAAGTGAGGTTATTGCATCTGACATAAACCCATAGATACTGATTGCAGGTTGCAGAAATCCTTAGTTTTATCCACCAACACATCACAAAACCTAGAGCTTCTTCCTGCTCTCCCTACCAACTAATACTGCTAATTCCATTAGTCAATAGAATCTTAAAGAAGGATGAATGTACCTGCGTAAATCTACCTGACTCCTTGAGGTTTTTTTTTTTTAATCAGGAGAAAAAAATGCAAATCTATTCATTTCAGTTCATCTTTTGATTAATGAGGAGATTCAGACACAAGAAGGGACATGAGTATAACTACCTAGAGGCCTATTTCCAACAATTTCAGTTGTTCTACGACAAATCTCACTCTGCATCTGTTGATATTGCCACCTACTCTGCCTGAGTCATTTGTTGGTATAAGCAAATTCTAAGTATATTCAATGTCAAGAAGTCCTGGACCTTTAAAAGTAAATATTTAATACTTGTCTTTCTGGTCACACATCCTAATTTAGATAAGTATGTTATGTTTTAGACTAGTTCTTTGCTTTAATCTGTGATATAATGTTGATTTAGAAAAATCCAGGAGTGGGGTTGGAGGAGAGAAAGGACAAATTTTCTACCATGTTTATTCTCACCTTTTAATATTTGTTCATAATTATGTCTCCCTGTGGAGCTTACTTCCCTGTTTCTTTCCACCATAACACCATTCATCCTTTAGATTAGAAGTTTTTCTTCACCATGAAAACTTTATCAACTAATTTAGCTCTCTCTATGTCCCTTCTGATCTCTGACTTTATATATACTATTATAGACAGATGTCATATAATGCAGGGACTAGATCTGTGATTTAATTGTTGTATGGTACTCCCAGGTGATGAAACTCCCTACATCAATTTAGATAGGCACTTTATCAGAAATATATAGTATTAGAGAGTTTCTAGATCAATGAGAGTTTAAGCAGTTTTCTCAGAGTTGCACAGCTAAGTATATATCAAAAATGGAATGTGAACACAGGTCTTCTTGACTCTAAGCCAATTTCTCTCCACTATACCATATTTCTCTCAATAACATTTTATATCTAACATGACATAGTACATATTATGGTACATAATGTACTATATGTACAAAGTATGTATTTAAAATAGAATAACTATATATAACACATATTGTTATATATAATATATTAAACTATTATATATAATATGTATATAATATATGTAATAAACTATGCATACTTATATATTTCAATGGATTACATGAGCACCTCAATGCATCTATTCCCTCTGATGATGCTAATTATAGTTGACCCAGGCCATCTCATCTCATGCCCATTTTGTTTCATAGGTCTTCCACTGGGTGGTGAGGGAAGGAGGGAAATTCCTTGCCAATAGACTAATGACTTTTTTCTAAGTTTTTGAAAATGAAAATTATGTGGATATCAGTGCAAAAGGGGTTGTCCATTTGTTCTCAATTTTAAAAAAATAATTTCATTGATCTTCAATTTAGTTAATATACGTTTTGGGAGATAATAATTTTCCCCTTGAGTACTGCTTTAGTTGCAATGCAGATTTTTTGGCATTTTGTTTCATCATTGTCATTTTTTTCACATAACTCTTCACTCTTTCCATGTTTATCAATTTCTTGTTCTTTGACCCACTGATAATTTAAGATTTCATTGTCACAGATCCATTTGAGTCTGTGTCTTTTATCTGTGCTCCCTGAACTGATTACTATTTCATTGTGTTATAGTCTACAAAGAATATGTTTACTATTTCTTTTTTTTAAAGATTTATTTGCAATATAATACCCTAATACATGGCCAATTTTTGTACAAGTTCCATGTGATGCAAAAGAAGCATGGATGTTTAGCAGTCCCATTTAAATGTCATAAGTTTTTTTAGCTTTAGTTTCTTCAGTAATTTGTTCAATTCTATATTTTCCCTTTTGTTTATCTTTGTTATTTTTTGTCCAAAACTGCAGAAGAGATATCCGTTCTCCCTTTGTAATCACTTTATTATTATTATTTTTTGGTCATAAACCTGTTTGGTGACTTCATTTATTTTTTTATTTTTAAAATGTTTTTATTTAATCAAATTTTTTATTTTTAGTTTTCAACATTCACTTCTGTAAGTTTTAAATTTTCTCCCTCTTCTTCCCCTCTCTGTCCCCAAAATCAGATTTGCAATCTGATATGGTCTCTACACATACTTTCTTATTAAACATATCTTATTAAACATAAACATCTTATTAAACAATTCATGTCAGTCATATTACATAGAAGAATTATAATGAATGGGAAAAACCAGGTGACTTCATTTATTCTACCTCTTACATACAATTTACCATTGATAATATGTTGCATCCTATATGTGCACATCATGTACCTCTCCGTTGTTCTTTGGATAACCCACAATTTGAATCTCTTATGCCCTGGTCTTTACATTACACCACTTACCTTTCTGGTAAGCCTCTGGGAATTCAAAGCCCGCACAAGAACCTTGTCTATGTGCTACTTAATGTGATTTAGGGGGCAGTTAAATAGTTCATTGGATAAAATCACTGAGCATGGAGTCAGGAAGAGCTGAGTTCAAATCTGGCCTCAGATACTTACTAACTATGTAACCCTGGGCAAGTCACTTAACCTCTGTTTGCCTTAATCCACTAGAGAAGGAAATTGCAAACCATTCCAGTATCCTTGCCAAGACTACCATGGGGTGGTCGTGGACAGTATGGTCCATTGGGATCATGAAGAGTTGAACGTGACTGAACAACAAATGTGATCCGTGGTTTAATTATTGAAACTCTAACAAGCATATACATGTTTGAACAGTTTAGGTTTTCTTATGTAGTTATTTAAAACCATCATGATCATGCAGAAAATAATTTTGGTGTTTGTATAGTGATGATGTCAAACTCTAACCACTAAATATATCACATTCTTATAGTTTCTCAACACGTTATCAAATTATTTCCAAACTGCCACCAGAGTTCAAAGCTTACAAACTCATTCCCAAAGAATGGTCAGTTGTGTATACATACCCTTATTTGCATTCTGTACACCGCAACACAACAGCTCTCTCATTTTCTGTCACCCTGTAATCTTCACTAGCTGTGTAAAGTAACCAAGGCATAAACATTTGCATTCTTGCATTACAAATGTCAAGAGGAGCTTAAGTCACCATTATTTATGGTGAACACTTTGGACTATCATTGTGTACTCCCAAGGGGTTCTTGAACAACTAACCAGGAACCACTCCATTATAGCAAGTGTTCTTTTTGTTACTCCTATGGCAGTCTGGTGAAGCCTATGTGACTCTTCTAAGAACAATGTTTTTAAATGCACAAAATAAATGAGATTACAAAGGAAACCAATTATATTGAAATAGTCATTGAAAAAAAATTAAAGTGTATAGATCCCAAGTTAAGACCCCTGATCTACTAGAAGAGACTCATTATTTGATTATCAATTGTTAATTCTTCTTTTCTTTCTCTGTGTCACATTCTATCCTGGAGCCTGCTAGCATAAGTTGCAATTTTCAATAGTATCTTTATCACTCTGCATACTTGTTGAAAGCCAAATCCTCAGTCCTCTATAGTGGATGAGTCTTTCAGCAAGCCGCTATTACAAATACCTATTTAACACATCTATCTACTGACCTGAAAAATTAACCAGAGTCTCCTGAGGAAGTCTTTCATTTAAAAAGTAAGCTTTCTATCTTTTCTCTCCAGAGAATCCTAACTTGTTCATTTACTTTTGATTGGAAATTAACACATTCTTGAGAAAACCAGAATGAAAAAAGAAATTGACTATAACTGTTGTAATTGAAGGGTATTAAAGAAAAACAACCCGTGTGTGCCTCTCTAACCTTTTCTAATCTTAACTTTTTAAATTCTTCTTTTAAACCCTTAAAGTTTTTTCATTACTTTCCTGGAAAGACTGTGCCAAAAGAATGGCCAAGAAAAGAGTAAGAGAGGAAATCCCTGAAAGAATAAGGAAACATTAGAGACATTTTTTACCCTACCTATGAGTGGCAAGTAGAGATTAACAGGTGAAGAGAAGAGTTTGTCACTTTTTCTTGAGGGGGAAGGAAGAACACAGTGGGAGTCTCAGCTAAACTGAGGGTTTTAAGATGTAAAAAAAAAACCTGTCATTCTTGGGTTTTTCATTGTGAAAGCCTTGGGACCATTCAAGTATTTCTGTTTCATTTTCATAGCACCCTGCATATAGAGCTTGAAGGTACCTTAGAGGTGAATCAAGGTCCATTTTACAGACAAGGAACTGATGCTTAGAAGGGTTAAGTCACTGTAAACACAGGTCTTCCTGACTTCAAGTCCAGTACAATGTCACTACACCACACTAACTCATAAAGTAAAAAAAAAATGTATGAGATCAAGAACTTTTTGAAAACAAAAATGGTCAACCTTAGGATTTTCTTAGGTTTTCTTGGAGCTAACTTACTGACCAATAAAAGGAAGTAGTGTGCTGAAGTGAAAAAAAATTGAATTTGGGGTCAAAATGCCCGAGTTAAAATCCCAGTTCTGCCACTTATTGTGTGACTTTGGGCAAAGCACTGTAAAATAAGAGTGTCAGTCAGAGATTATTAACCTGGAGTCTTTCAGCTTTTTCTTTTTTAAATATATTTTGAAAACTGAATTTCAGTATAATTTGTTTCTTTTTTTATTTTATACATTTAAAAATTATTCTGAGAAAGAGTCTCTAAACTCACCAGATTGACAAAGAGATCCATGGCACAACAAATGTTAAAAACCTCTATTCTAGAAGATCTCTGAGGTCCAATTCCATGGTCTTATGATGAGTAAGAAAATTTCCCTGAGGGTATGTAGGCTTTCATTGGCATAACAGTCTCTCACATAAAGGTTACACACATGCTCACACACATGTACGCACAAACACATGCACAAAATACAGAATAATATAAGACAATATGATATCATATTGTTGATAAAATGTGTGCTATTTGAACTATAGGGCTTATAGAAAATCAAGGCAGGGAGAGTTTGAGGTTCAGAAAAGCTTAACATAGAATATATTAGTTAAGGAAGGTTTTACAGTAAATAATAAATTGAGTTACTAAAAAGGTAGGGTTTGGATAGAAAGAAGTGGTCTAAGTATAATGTATTGTGGTAAGGTTGCACATGGCTGAGAATTTGTCCCTATTCCCCAATCTGAGAAGCTTCTGAATAAATAATTAATTTCTATCATTTGTTTTCTGCTCATTACACCCCAAGCTTTAGACCTTTGGAGCATCTGAATTTGAGCTATTTCTAACTCTGGTCTAGGATATTTGGCTGTCCTATAAACAACAAATTAAGGTTAACAGGGCATACAGTGAAGGTATGGAAAGTTTTATTAAAATGAAACAACAAATATAGAAAGGACTTCTACCCAAGTCCATAGACAGTAAAGAAAACATCCTCCTTTGATAGACTCTACCTTCCCCCCTAGTTTTTTTGTTTGTTTGTTTGCAATTTTTTTTTATATTTTATTTTATTTAGTTTAGTTTACACATCATTCATTTCCATGAGATTTTGAGTTACACATTTTCTCCCCATCTTTCCCCTACCCCCACCCTCAAAACAGCCATCCCCTTGTATGATCCCTCCCCCAATCTAATCTCTCCTATGTCCTCCCCCATCAATCCTCTAACTTTGTGATAGGGCAGGATGAATCTCCCTTCCACAGTGCCTGTGAATCTTA
>JAQQSV010002148.1:0-24906 GCA_028646515.1 Pseudochirops corinnae
GAATCTGGAGTTCCATAATCAAATGTTATGAATATGTATCTATCTTTCTATCTATATATGCAATTATTATTATTATTATTGACTACACCCAACTGGAACTTGAAATACACAGGCACTGTGGTTGGGAGATCCATCCTGCCCTACTGAGAAGTGACATAGGAGAGAACAGACTGGGGGAGGGGGGACACACTGGGATGGCTGTTTTGGGTTGGTGGGTGGGGGAAAGAGGGGGAGAAAATATGTAAATCAAAATCTTGTGGAAATGAATGATGCAAACTATAATAAAATTTAAAAAAAAGTAGAGATTTCAGGATAGGTAAAAAGGATCTCTCACTCTCAAAACCTTACTTGCTCTAAGCATTCAATGTTATTTAAGTTAGAGGTGAGGAATGATTATGCTGTCCTAACAGTTGAGGAAAAAATGCAACCATATAGCCTTCTTGGAACTATCCTTGGTTCTATAATAAATCCTAATTGAGTCTTCCCTCTGTGTTTAAAATCTTGGTAAGTTTCTGACTAGACTCATCTCTCTGCTTTTTTCCTGGAGCCTACTACTGTTAGCATGATACATTCTACCACTTAACAAGGACTTGTGGCACTATAATGTCCTATAAGTTCATTCCTATCATAGGACACATGTCTACTTGATGCAAACTGCAACATTTTTAATTTAATCACAACTACTGATTTTGAAAATATTGCAAAGCTGATGACAACTTTGGAATTTAAATATTTGAAAATACAACTAAATTACTCACATAAGCCTTAATATAGCTTTACCATTTCATAGAATTTAAAGAAATATTTAACTATTAAAAAAAAAAAAGAAATAACTTCTAATTGTAGCTAAATCTCCAGTCCTATGATCTTATAATCTCTTTCCACCTGCAGTTTATGGCAAAGCATGAGGAAAAGGCGTCATATTTGGAATCCTTTCTCATGACTCTTTACTTGATCAAAGGGAAATGGTAGAAATCATTTTGAAAGTGAATGTCATTTTTCTTTTAGTTCACCATTTCCAGTGGTGCAATATAACTGGAAAATTGTGAGCCAAATTTTCTTTTGATAGTTCTGTCTCTGATCAATATCAAGATGTCTCTTTTAGCATTGGTTTCTGGCAATATCACCTACTTATTGTTCAGTCATTTCAGTGATGTCTGACTCTTCATGATGCCATTTGAGAGTTTCTTTGCAAAGATACTCAAGTGATTTACCATTTCCTTCTCTAGCTCCTTGTACATGTAAGAAAGCTGAGGCAAACAGTCTTAAGTGACTTGCCTAGGTTCACACAGGTAGTGTCTGAGACCATATTTGAATTTAAGTCTTTATGATTCCAGACCTGGCTTTCTATTCACTGTGTCACCTCATTGCCAATTCACCCACTTCACTCATCAATCAATTGTGTCCCAGGACATAACATCCATGATAATATTTACATGGCTACAGTTCTGACTAGCTCACAAAAGCCCAGAAGTCTGAGTCTGTAGTAGCTAATATTCATTCATATCACTTGACTACCTAGGGTTCAAGATATCCAGGGACACTTGTCATGAGCAGAGAGAGGACTAATTAAATCTTTCCCATTATATCACATAGAACTTTTGATTTCCAGGTCCAGAGAAGGTTTGTGAAATATGCCCTTTCTCTTTAATCTCACCTACAAATAGAGAGAAATAGAATATTATAAATTTCTAGTGCTTCAACAAATTTTTTTTCAGCCTTATCTGTTAAAACTCTTGTGCTTGGGCAGCAGCCACAGCTGCAGTGGCCGCAGCAGCCACCGTGCCCCAGCACGGGCTCCTCGTGGGTGCAGGCGGCCGGAGCTGGGCTGGACCAGAGGCGACGCTTCACTGCCCCGGGTTTGCATGCACCTGCCCTACCTCTGCCAGGAAGAGCCGGGGGTGACGGGGAAGCGGGGCGCGGTTGGGAGGAGCCAGCGCCCGGGAGCCTTTGAAATGAGCGTGCCCCAAAAGCCTCTGAGGTGAAGGATGTGGAAGCCACCATTGAAGACATGCTTCTCAGGCTGGAGGAGTTCTGCGGCCTGACCGACATGAAGGAGAAACTCAGGCCCAGAAAAGAGACTTATCCAAGGTGGAAGGAAAAGCAGCCCACCCCAGTTCCACAGATGTATGAACTGCCCACTCTCTACAGAACTGAAGACTACTTTCCCACGGATATGCCTGGAACAAAGTCTCAAACACCATAGTGAATGTCCATTCACTTGCAGCTTTTTCAGAGATGCTGTTTCAGTCTCCTGGTTCCTGATGGTTGAGAACGAAATACCAAATACCATATATTTAACAGCTCAGCTTTTTAGGAAAAAAAATTTAAACTTTTCTCTTGCTTCTTTATGAAAGATTTTCTGTGTAATGCAGCTCAAAAATCGTATCTGTGCCCATGTGTCAGAGATTAGCCAGATAGACTTTTGAATGTTAAAGTGTACACTCTCTGGATATTGTCCGTAGGCATGTTTTCCTTTTCTAATTAATGGTGATCAATAAGAGGAATAAAAGTCACAGCCTTGGCTTGTTTAAAAAAAAAAAAAAAAAAGAAAACTCTTGTGCTTTAGGGTCCAATGGTAATGCAGAAATATTGAAGAGTGATCCGTCACATTCCACCTGCTACTATTGACAGTTAACAAAGATGTTTAATCTCTTTTACATTGTGACCCCTTTTGAAATGTGGTGAAAATTATGGATCTGATTCAGAGAATGGTGGTTTTTAGATGAAAAACAAAACAGAATTACAAAGGAATCTTATTTCACTGAAATAAAGATGTTTTATTTCTCTCATCCAAATTCATGGATTCACTGATATTTTTCTGAATCTATTGACACTAGATTAGAGGACCTATATAGAAAACTAAAACTGGAACCATGGTATTCTGGATTCTATTCTTCTCATCATTTCATAGCATAGAATAAGATGCTTTTTCGTAATTGAAAATTGCTAAAATTCATCATTCATTCCCCCTTCTCATGTGAATAAATTGGATATATATGAATATATGTATATACACAATACATACAAATCTGCATATATGTGTGTGGTGCATATGTGTACAGCTATAATTAAAATAAAAATAATTCCTTGAAGACAGACTTCATTCTAGGAAATATGGAAAATTAGGAAGGATCACACTGGATGAGAAACTAAGGGGAGAATTGGGATCTACATTGGAAGAAATGAGCCATGATGGTAATATCACATATAAAACAAAATACCTAAGTACCTTAAATTTCAGATAGAATCACATTTATGACAGATTATCAGATTCAGATCAAGGTTGTAAAACTTAGGAAATCAGTGGAAGTCATTGTAATGGTAATTAATTTAAATTTGAAGACCATTTTTTGTTATGTCAAGTAAGCAGATATTTAGCCCTTAGTAAGTAATCAAACCTTTGTGGCTAAGATGCAGAGGGTGTGAACTTTGTCTCCTGTTGCAGACATAATAGGAAGGGTTTGGCTGAAACAGGAAACCAATGTTTTGCTTGTATATAAGAAGAGCCCCAGAGAGTGAGACAGTCAGAATTAGAATTTTTTCTCCTAGTGAAGGAAGCAAAATTTTCCCAGCATCTGGAAGCTGGGCTGCTACTTGTTGGACTGAGAATTGAGTTGGGGTTTTCTTGAGATCAGAATATGCTGAAGGCTGAAGGTGCTGCTGAGAAGGCCACCTGGAAAGCTGAGTTTTCTTGCTGAGAAGGCTTCCTGGAAGGCTAAGATTTCTTCTGGGTCTCTGGGCCAGCCAAACTGCCAGAGTACTGAAGGAGTATGACCAGGATAAGTTTTTGTGGCTTGGTTCATCCTTGAATTCCCAGGAACAGAAATTGTGAAGGTTTTGAGATGTGTTGCACCCTGTGAACTTCAGTGTGTAGCTGGAATTGCCTGTGAACTTCAGTGTGTAGCAGGAATTGCCTGGAAGACTGGACAAAAATCTGGGAGCTCTCTGCTTCTGAATCCAGGTGACTGTTTGGTGGATTCAGGAAGGAGATAGGACCATGGAAGGAGATCCAGGGAATCAGAGAAACCACTCTGAGTCAAGATGAAAAAAAGCCTGTCCTTGGATATTCAATTGGTTGAAGAAATTTACTGAAGACCTCCAGGTGGGGGATTTGGGTGATTTTCTAATGATTGTATTTAGTGATTAATGAGATTTGTGACTGATTGCTAGATAAGTGACTGATTAATTTAACCTGTGATTGCCCCATGAGTAGAAGACTGACTTTTGTATTTTGAGATGACTGAATGACTAAGGAGACAAACCTCCTTAGGGATATGAGATGTTTGTTCTTTTGTTTTTTGTTCTAAATACTGTGACCACTTTTGTGAAAACTGTGTGGCCATTTTACTGTTAAGCTGTTGTGAACATTATATTGTAATTTTCTGTGATAAGATGTGATGTTGTGTCTGGTGTATCTTGATTTGTTGTGAATATTTTCCTTTGATTTGTTCTTGAATAAATAGAGTATTCAGTATATTGTGTAATCAGAACCTTAAAAGCCATTCACAATAGCATTCTTTTGAGAAACTGCACATGCATGGCATTACAATCAGCAGAAAAAAATTTGATATTAACTTTAAAGCATTTATCCAATTTATATGTCCTTCTAATTTTATTAGTAAAAAGTATTTCATTTTTGAAGAGGACTAATTATATCATGAACATGATGTCTTGACCTGCACTTGACCTGTATATAAGTGAGGCAGAGTTCTGCAAAGTTGTTAGCCTCATTCTCTTCTGCAGCATTCTTGAAGTCCAGTAGCAAGACAAAAGTCAAGATGGCTGGCAATGCCTTGAGATGCAATGGATGACCCAGGTCTTCCTAAATTAAGATCTTTCCCAGGCCTCAGTTTGTCCTCAGCAATTCCAATTCAATGACTAAGGGCTAGGTAAGAATTGAGATGAAAGATTGCCTGGTTTACCATCATTTAATTCCTCATATGCTTGTTGCATGTGTGTCTCTGGGCAGGTCATTTGGCCTCCCTGTGCCTAAGTTTCCTCTTCTATACACTGAGAAATTGGAGTCAATGTCTCTGCAATCCCAATCCAACTCTATGTTTAGGATCCTATAATCTTTTCCAATATTAAAACACTTAGAATAAACATATCCACTCAAGAGAGCAATCCAGGAACAAAACCTACCAAAACCAAGATTTGAATGTGGAATAGTCATGGACATGAATTCAGTGATAAATGATCTTCCACTTCACCCCTCTCCCATTCCTACTCTACTCTATTTATATATATTTTCTCATCTGGTGAAAGTGCACTGTGATCAGTAGTAAAAATACAGCTCTTGCCTGATAAGTACCAGCCACTTTTTACAAAGAGGTGTCCTTAAAGACTTCATTCAGGAAAATCATTTACAGCCAAAGCTGCAAATTGAAGATGGGAGGAAACACAATCTCCAACAAGGGCAATCTCAATTTTTTGGCAACGACATTTCATTTTTCTGGCTTCTTGGAAAGAAATAATTGGATAGCATGGATGATGAAAGGTGTTTTTCATGCTTTTTAAAGTTATTGAAAAAAACTGTAGAATATAATTCTAGGATAATCTTTATCACACTGAAATCATAATTATTTTAAATAATATTTTGGGTCATCCAACTATACTTGGCTC
Organism: Pseudochirops corinnae; assembly: GCA_028646515.1. Classification (NCBI taxonomy): domain Eukaryota; kingdom Metazoa; phylum Chordata; class Mammalia; order Diprotodontia; family Pseudocheiridae; genus Pseudochirops; species Pseudochirops corinnae. The sequence continues at coordinate 5,626 of JAQQSV010002148.1, forward strand.
ATGGTGTAATAGTATAAATGCCATACATTTGCCATAAGACATAATATTTTTAGCATCTTATTGTAGGCCATGGGTTGTAAGCATTACTTCATTTGAAGCTTACAATGTAAAGAAAAAAAATATGACTAGGTGTCTGCTGAGATTACAAGTGATAATTCAATTTCTTTATTTGATTTTTGAAAATAATATAACATTAAAGATGCAATTGAAAATATTCATGACGCATGGTAAGAAATAACTACAAAGCAGTGTTGATGTATTGTGGAGGTCCATTTTGCCATATTGTGCAAATAGAAGTTTTGAAATTTTTTTTTTTATTAAAAGCAGACTATTATAGAAAACAATGAATAAATAATGGAAGTAAGTTTCATTCTGAAAAAGAAGAACTTGGTAATATCCAAGAAGGGCAAAATTTGCAAATGGAAGGATTGGCTGATGATGATTTTCATTTAGGTCAGAGGTAGCAAATTCTCACCTCTCCAAAAAACTCCACCTAATCAGATAAATTGACATTGGGATATGTTTAACAAAACAAATAAAAAATACAATTGAACATAGGTAGTGTTAATTAGTGGTTTTCGCTGTCAATATGTTGCTGTACAGAACTATGTTTCCATTTGAGTTTGATACCACTAGTTTATTAAAAAAAATTAAATTTTGAACAAACTAGCAATGTTGCCAAATGGACAGAAAGTGTTCAAATGAAAGTGTTTACACAAAATGAAGATGTAGTTTGAAGGGTAGAAATCATGAAAAAAGGACGCTGATCCTGATATATAATCATGAAAATATGACGAGATGTAAACGCTCAGGACCTACTAACATATATATGAGGATTTAGAGAAAGAGAAAAGAGCTAAGGGTATGTAGTTAAATATTTTAAAGGATAGCAATGCCATTTTCAAAGTAAAATCAATGCAATTAGGTACAGCATTCAATACATACAAACATATACACACATAAATTTTGATTTCCATGACTATTTTATTACTTGGTAATGAACATAAATCCTAAATGCATTTTACTTATCTTTTACTGTGATAGAGAAAATTTGTTTGTTTCATTTTCCTTGGATATTTTCATTGGACTAGAAAAAAAAGACAATATGTTACAAACAATTTTAATTTGAATATGACCACTTATTGGGATTTATTGCTTTGTAGTAACAGAGATCTAGTTCTAACTGGTATCCTCCTGGTTAAAAAAAAAAAAAAGGCCAAATGGACAATCCCTTAAGGATAGTGGTCATTTTCCAAAGTTTCAGCCTGCTATGACTCAAACTGAAATAAAAGTAAAGATAGATTCTTTTAGTGAATGTGGAATAAAATTTAAGTTTGGATTGTTTTATGTGACTTCAGGATGGGGGACTGGGTACATAGTCTGTGCCTTGAGAATATCTAATAGATAAATTATAGACAAAATTATATGACTATTTATTCAAACTATTCCTACCAGATACCAGATGAATTTTTTTTCAATATTCTATAAAAGAGAAAATTAATTGGACTTTATAACATAATATATACATGAATTTAAGCATATATATTAATATAGCAAAATATAACTACACATTATATGTATATTATTAATATAATTGGCATATACATATATATGTGTGTATACACACGGTAATTTTCAAGCAGTATGCTCTTTTAATAATACTTAGAAGGCAAGTAGAAATACTTTGATATTCTTGTTTATTTTGTCTTTTTGAATTAAAACCTAAAAAAAAACAATATATAGATTCTGTGATTTGCATTTTCAAGTGGAAACCGTTGAAGTCTGTCCAATACAATCCATATTTGTATTTGCTTTTGTGTCCTTGAAAGCAGTTTTTACTATTTTCTTTGGAACCATTTTCTACACTTTTTGTATAACCTTTTGCAATAAAACAAAGAACATTAGCCAAAGAAATGACATTCTATAAAAAGATAAAATCAGATCAACAGGCTACATTTTTAATTTAGTTTGGGTTGACATAGATTTCTATCTGCTATCTCTTTTTCCTTATCGGGATGATGAAATAGTATTTGTGCAGTGGATATATAGATAATTCTGGAAATAGTTATCTGTCTTAGCCAGAAAAATTCAATCTGTCATCAGTACAGAATTTATTACTTTTTAATATATTTCCTTTGCATGAATATCCTCCACACCACCACCACCTCTTATCCCACATGTATATGCATGGACATAATTATGCATATTTGAATAAAATGAAATTTTATTTATATATACTTATTACACACATTTTAAGCTTAAAAGTTCAAAGTTCATTGTATTACTCTTCCAGATTACTATGGGTAGTCCTTTCACACATACAGATTTCCACTACTCTGTCTTACAAGTAGGCATTCATTAAAAATTCGTAATCTTACAGCCAACTTTCTATTGCTGATAAATTCATGTAAATAAGTCCTCAGTGGAACACAGCCCCTCATGAAAACCTTGCTCAAAGTTTTTACATTTATTAGGAGTTGAGGTTTATGCTCTGCTGGTTTTTGAGAGCTGAATTCCAAAGGTATATGACAATGAGACACCATATGACTGAAGACTTCCTAGAGGTCATCTAATCTACCCACCTTATTTTACCTCTGAGACAAATGAAAGACCAGAGAAGTTAAGCAATGATCTGATGTTAAATATGTGGTAACATAGCAAAGATAGGGATTGAAATCAATTACTTTTCTCCAAAACCAGTGCCCTTCCCATTTTACTCTGCTGCCTTTAAAAGTCACTTTAACATCACTTGAGATCTTGGCAAAGAACTCTGGTGAAAAAATGCAATTTTATTGTGTATCTATGAATTATTATTCATATTATAATTCTTTTATGGCACATGTTTGGAAATCTTTTAACATTTCTACCAGTCTTTCATTTAAGTTCTATAATTTATAATAAAAATATAACATCCTTTTCTGAATGAAAATGAATGTCTAGCCGAAGTATATATTCAGGGCAAAACAGATAAGTGGTGTAGTAGAAAGAAGACTGAATCTGGTGTCAGGAATATCTGAGCTTAAATCCATCCTAGCATACATTGTTATCCTTGACCTGGTTAAGTCTCTTAACCTACATCTACCTCATTTTAGCCAGAAACTTTGAGTGTTTTCCCCTCACAGACTGACATTTTTTGTGATAGTAAATTAGGTCATCTTTTGTCTCAATTCTTACCTATCCCTTAATCATTGAATGGGTGTTGCCTTAGACAAACTGAGAACTGGGAAAGAACTTAATTTTTAAAAGCCACAGTCACCCACTGGCTCATGGGCCATTGACTTTATATTTATTTTTATCATCACACTGAACTTAAATGTCTCTGGAAGAGGTAGCATTGCTGAAAACATTGCTCAGCTCTGCCTCACTTAAATCCAAATCTTGGGCAAGACATCACCCTTGTGATGTCATTGTCCTTTTTTTGAGAACAAAAGACAAACAGTGAGAACAACAACAATGAGGATTAGAATGGTAACTTCCCCCAGAATTACTGAGAATCAGTGATCATAAATCAATTTGCAAACCTCAAAGCAATGTCTAAATGCTAACCATGATTTTTGCATTTATTGATTTCTCTGTTGACAATCAGATTCTTGATTTATAAAGCATTCAATTTAGTATTAATTTGTAATCTAACATCTTTAAGATAAAATCGTTGATCATTTTCTTCTATAATGTCTTTTTAAATAGCTTTAATCATGGAAAATTACAGGTCTTCTAAAACAATCTACCATTGATTCAAAAGATGCATTCATCCTGATGATATAAAAGATTTAAGAAGAATTGAATGAATGGGCTACTTTTGAGGAATGGTTATTATATATTAAGTTTTCAATAGCAACATGTGTGACTTTTTGGTTAGTTAAGAACAAAGGAAAGAGTGTTATTTTAAGTGAACTCTTTGAGAAGCTGCTAGAACATAGCTAAAATTTAAGGGCTTGGAGACTACAGTACTGAAACACTACTAAATACATAAACAGTGTACACGGGGAAATAATGACATATAGATATAGTGGCAAAAAGGAAAAAAAAATATACTAGCGAGAAGACAATTAGTAGAAAGTGGTCAAACTATGGAGGAAAGATAATCCCCAAGAATAAGATAATTGCTACAAAGGGTAAAACTGTGACTCACAAAATTCATGAACTAAAATAAAACCAATGAGGAAGATGAGTCCAAAGAAGTCAAAAGTTACTAGGGATTACAAATGAAATAACAGAATTGAGCTGAAATGCCAGAATGGAAGGAGTAAGCCAACTAGATATGGAGGCAGGTTTTTTTTTAATGATCCATTTGTGAGCTTTTAATTCCTGAACAAATTAGATGAGCTTTATATTAGCATTCAAAAAATTGTGAAAAAAGGTAATAAACTCCGACATACATCACCTTCACCATGCCCGTAAACTGAAAACACACAACAATTAGTGCTTCAATACACAATGTGCCATTTCAAATACTCCATGATCTAATTGAAAACAAAGAATTACATACTATATTAATTCAAGTGGCTAGACTATTAATATAATAAATCTTAGCGAAATTTGGAAGTGTGAATCACTGTCTTTGTTACCCATCCTTGCCATCATTTCTTTCTCTTTCCTCGCTCTTGTCAGTGTTCAGAAAACTTTCCCCTTGAATTCTTTCTTGTGGCTCAATAATTTTTATTTTATAATGTGATGATATGTCAAGAAATTAAATCATGCCATATGCCAGGAAAGTAAAGATTTATTAAGCAGAGAAATTTCACAGTAGCCTATAACCTTAAAATATTCTAGTTGACTTGACAGCAGCTTTTCCTCTGAGTATTAAGATGAATACCTTAGGTATATTACAGAAGGCTTTTATGATATTGATTTTATTATTATGATTTTATGCTCAATAAAGCTTGCTTTTTAAAAAGCATAATTTGTTTGAACAACAACTATCCCCCAATGGAGGATTCTTTTATTATTCTGTTTTGCTTTGAAGGGCAAGAATTATTTTTATAGATTATATTATTTTGCAAATTATAAAATGTCAGATGTAGTATATTTAATCAAGAATAAACTTTCTTTTCTGAAGATGGCATTGTGGGGGGTGAGGTGGGCAGCAACAATCTTGTTCTGTGATTTTAATGATGTAGAAAATTCCTGCTGCAGCAATCCTTTGACTGATAACTTTTGTCAACTCCTTAATAATGCAGCCTTCAATGCTTTGAGTTTCAATGTCTTGTCCATTTTGACCCAACTAATATGTGCCCAGGAAAGATTGGAACCTATATCTCCCTGATGTGAATAATGCATTCCCCCACTCATCCAACTATCATTGTTTTCTAAATTTTCATTTCCATTTGGTACAGTAGAGGTGATATTTTTTCTAGGAATAACATTTATAAATTTTATCACCCTAGTCTAAGTTGCCAGAAAGGATAGGATATATATTTAGTGGAAAAGAAAGTCTTGGGGTTCATTCCTCTTTGCAATTTTAACCAGTACATGAAAAAAATAAAGACTTAGAGATTAATGTTTTTTTTTCAAGTCAACATGTTTTGAAAGGTCTAAGAATTTTAAAATCATTCTGCAACTGATCTCAAGCTATGGTGGAGAGTTTTCTGTAGATTAATAAAATTTTGGGCACTGCTAGTCTAGTATGTTTGGATACCTTGGATTTGGTTCCTAATCTGAATTATGTTTGCTATTAATGTACATTGAAGTCTAACACCCATATTACTAAAATTATCCATTTAAAATTAAACTTAAAAAAAACGTTCCTGTCTCTTAACATGACATCTTACTTTTTTTGTGATATATTCATTACTATATCACTTAAAATTGTAACAGCTATATCTCTTAAATTTTAGCTTTGCTCTTCAATCAGGCAATTCAATAAAATTTTTACCTTTTCCTTCTTGGGAAAGTGAAGTACATTCTTTCATGAAATAGTTGAATTTTAACAGAATAAGTCAGGATTATATATTCAATTGAATGCTACAGCTATACATATTCATATACTACATGCATAGTATATGTATAATATATATCTATATATGCATATATGTAAATGAGTATGTGTATGTACATGTTTGTATGTATGTATTTTGTTCTACTAATTAGAGAACCTGTAAGTTCATTTAAAACAGTGGTTCTCAACCTTCCTAATGCCGGGACCCTTTAATATAGTTCCTCAAGTTGTGGTGACCCCCAACCATAAAATTATTTTTGTTGCTACTTCATAACTGTAATTTTGCTACTGTTATGAATCTATCTAATATGCAGGATGTATTTTCATTCTTACAAACTGAATATAATCCACAGGTTGAGAACTGCTGATTTAAAGGAATACAGTGGAAAAATATCTAGGCTCTATCTATCTTTTTCTAAATATTTTCCTTGGAAAAGGAGCAAAATATTACGGAGTGAATGGAGGGAAACAATGATACGATAAGTTTTCATATATGATATATAAAATGTAATAAAGTAGAACTTTATATTATATGACATCTTTGACACTCAAGTGCTCTACAAATAACAAGTTCATAAGTGGCAGTAAAGCAAGCAGACAAGCAAATGTAACTGCTGTTATTGGCTCTGAAATAGCTCTTGTGCAGAACTTTGAATATGTTCATTATATTTTTCAATTATAAAAAATCTGTTTTCATTGCTAGACTCCTCTTATTATTACTTTCAAACTAGTTCTAGAGTCTCAAGTGGTGGCCATTTCAATCAGTGACATTTCAGAATGTGATTTTTTTTTAATGTTACATAAAACACATGGCCAAAACATGTGAGCATAATTAATCAGATACTCTATGGAGTTTGACTTGCTTTCAGAATGGAAAAGATAGAAATTCTATCATTCAGTATAAAGATGATTGAAAATTCTTTTAAGATTTACTTCCTATATCTATATATTTTAGTCAAATATATATCCTTCACTTGTTTAATGAGTCTTTTAAATCACTTTAAGTGCCTAAATATTACAGTTTCATGTAAATATTTATATCAGATATTCACCAAAATTCACGTCTTTAATAATATTATGGGGCACATAATTTTCTTCTACCCTTGGACAGATTTCTATCTACTTCTTGGGTACTTTTTTCACTTAGGAACAACTAATTGAATTTAAGCCCACATTATGCACATTTTGACTTGGGATTTAGTTCAATAAAAGACAGATTCCATACTGCTAATTTACTCTTTGTGTACTCTACTTCTTTCAAACCTACTAGTGACATATACAGGATAAATTGATAATTAATTTAGGATATTATGAAATAAGGAGAGGCATGTCTGGTTCTTTGGATATTCACTGGGAAAGACCATGATTGGCAGTGGGAAATAATGCAGTAATCACATTTTATTTAGGCACAGAGACAAGTGACACCACAAGTATGGAGGCAGATGGCATACCTTATGAATGGGAAATAGAAGGAGGGCAGGCAGCATGGGGAATATGAAAATGAGGGAGAGAGGCAAAGAATATCATTCACATCTCCATAGTTTGGAAGCTGGAGAACAAGGTATTATGGACACTATGAAAATAGAAGGGTCATATAGGGTATAATGGCAAGCACAGAAGTAGTTCACACCTTGTTTCAGCTTTTGAATTAATATCTTGTTTCAGTTCAAATTTCTTTTGAGCCTTGTATCAAGTCTGTTAAGAAACAGAATGTGTGAACCCCACAACTTGTGAACCCTAGAACTCATGAACTCCTGCAACAGGAAGGGGAGGAGAAAATGACCATGTATAAGGAGAGGCCCAGGCTAGAGATAGCAGAACTGAGAAGAGGACTCTTGTGGTGGTGGAGTCAAGAAGGAGAAAACTTGTGCTATTCTGGCACTCTGTTTGTCTCTTCTGTCTGTGTTGATGCTTATTTGTGATACTTTCTACAGAAATTCTTCCTTTACTGGAAGCCCTGAAAGAGAATGTTCTGGTTGCATGTTTACAGAAGTCCTGGAGGAGGGTTTTGGAGGTCTTAGAAATTTACTGATGATTTGTGCTTACCTCTTGGACCTTGTTTGTGGGTCTATGTTGATTTCTATGTTAATGATTTATGCTGATCTCTTGGACATTGTGGGTCTGTATTGATTTCTATGTTGATGATTTGTGTTGAGTTCTCAGACCTTGTTAGTGGGTCTGAGTTGATTTTACAGGCAGATAGTGAATTGATGATGGTGCCAGCAATGTGCATGAATATTATTGTGGCTCTGTCAAGCTTTGTATTCCCAGAAACTGCAACTGTGAAGGACTTGAGGTGGACTAGACACTGTGAACTTCAATCTGGAATGGGAACTGGATGAAGAATGGGACAAGGAGCTGGAGAAGGAACTGGGAGCTGTCTGTCTTTGGACCTAGGTGATGGTTGGAGCTGGGACCATGGAAGATGAACCATGGAAGCTGAGAGCCAATGTCGAGTCAAGCTGAAAGAAGACTCTACTTGGATACTGTGTACTGACTGAGAAGATTATGATTTACTGTGACCTAGGGCTAGAGAACTTTTACTTTTTTTACTTTGTGATTGAATTAAGGATTTTGTGATTGACTAAATGAATGTTTAAAACTATGTGACCACTTTGGTGAAAAGTATGTGGCCATTTTAGAAATGAGTTGTTGAGTTGTGACATGGTGAATGCTGTATTTTGATTTTCTGTGATAAGTTATAATAGTGTGAATGCTGTACCTTGATTTTCTGTGAATGCTTTGTTCTGATTTGTTGTTGAATAGGGCATTCTGATTACTATGTAATCAGAGTCTTGAAAGCTGTTCACAGCAGCGGTCCTCTGGAAAGGTGCTCTTGTGTGGCTTTATTGCGGGGCAGGAGTGTGAGGTCCACTTTTACAACTTTTTAAAAGTGAAATAGACCAATTCCTATCTGTGTCACCTTGGAATTAATTGCATAACATATACAAATAATTTCAAAGTGATATGTAAAACTTCAAAATCACATCTCAAAGTTATCAGGTCCTTTTTGAAGTTCTACTGCTCTGGACCTATGAAAGTTAGCATTTTATCAGGAATTTATATATCATAGCACCAAAAATCTTGACAAGTAGTACCTAGATAGCTTTCCCTGATTTAACACATATTGCCAGATTATGAATTTTGGTTAAAATAAAATGAAATTTATAAACTATGCACCTTTAATATTTGGGATGGTTTGTAAATGATTTCCAAGTTTTGTTTTACAATCTTGTTCTCTGTCATTTCTCCTTTGTAATGGCTACTTATAACTTTACTTATTATACTTATAAGAAGGGTGATTTTCAGAGGGATTAGAACAAAATTTTTTACACATGTGACCAATCCAATCTCAAGACAACTGGCAGTCTTCCCTCATAACAAGTGATTTTTCCATGGATATATTCTTATTCATACCACTTTGTAGATCATTTCATATGAAAACCCCTTGATAGCCTTTGTTCAGTCCAGTCTCTTCACTTGTTCCTTTGGCCTGTGAACACAATGTTTTTAAAGTTACCTCAGAACCGTAGAATCTCAAATTGAGAAGTGGCTCTGGAAGTTATCAGTGAAACCCATAGATGCAATGAATTCCCTAGGTAACGCACGTATAATATACAAGTATTTGTTTAGATTTTCCCCCAAATCTGGAGATTCCAAATTTCAAGTTATGAACAAAAGTCACTCCACTTTTGCTAAAATCTTCATAAATAACTTGTCACCTTGCAAATTTCCCTCATTTATGCTCATTTTGACATCTGGGGAGAAGTAGAACATGTAAAATTTTTACTTCTGTTTGAGTCCTTCAAATCCTTAAAAGAATGATCTCTGCACCACTACTCAAATGAACTTAAGATCATTCAACTTTCTTAGGGCTCTTCTCTAGACATTATTTAGCTTAAAATTTCATTGTCATGAAAATAAGACCTTTAAGAAATTACCAGATGACAAAATAAAACATTAATTGATATGTATTAAATGAGATAAAGATATGAAAGAAAACATTGTGGCTATTGTAATAAAATAATTGGGAGAGAGATACAGACAGAGAGGTTGAAGGAGCAGGATGAGAAGGAGGAGGAGAAGGAAGAAGGAGAAGGAGAAGAAAGAGGAGAAGCGGGATAACAAGGAGAAAAACAAGGAGAAAGTGAACAAGAAGAACAAGGATAACTAGAAGAAACTAAGAGGAACAAATACAAAAAACAAAGAGACAGAGATAGAAAGAGGCATAATAACAAAAGTCTAGGAAAAGAAAACACAGAATGTTAGAAGAAAAGAAAACATGCTTATGACTATAAATGACCCTCAATCTCTCCTTTTAATGCCTGACATACCATATGACTCTATTCAGGAAGATATTTCTTCTGAATTCCCTATATAATAGAAACAAGTATGATAAGAGTAGTCTAATGCTCTTTTATCTCTTCATATTGTGATTATTCCAATTCCTCTAGTCCACCTTCACACCAATCCCCTTGACTCGTGGATAATCTATCATGACATGAAAGACTTGAACTTTTCTGATTCAGAATTCTCATCATGGGAATCCTGCTGTCACATGCATTGCCCTGATTGATGAGTAATTTATGTTATTCAATGCATCTATATCTTTAGCCCCAGTTATACTTTCACTATTTCCCTTCATGCTTCATACATACCATAAACGCCACCTCACTTTCTTCTTTGCCTGTTCTAGAAAATCATTCATAAACTAGTGTAAATGTTGAACAGGTAATATCACTCTATTCTCCTATAGTTCCACACACCGATCCTGCAACCTTAGAAAATAAAAATAATCTTCTCTCATTGGAAGGGAACAAGATAAAAAGAGTGATAAAAGCAATAGTGGATAAAAGAAGGAAGTAGTAAGAAGCAAAAACATCCTTTGAAGAAGAGAAAGATCAACAGAAGAAAATAGGATGGATAGAAATGCACAGTTAGTAATCATAACTATAATTATGAGTAGAATAAACTTAGCCACAAAACAGAAGCAGATAGCAGAACAGATTAGAAAACAGTCCAAAAATATGTTGTTTGAACATACTTGAAAAAGAAGACATACTCAGAGTTAAAATCATGTACTAGAAGAAAATCTATTGTGCTTCTCATGTTAAAAATAAAGAAAAGCAGAGATAGCAATTGTAATCTCATACAAAGAAAAAGCAAAAAACAGACTTCACCAAAGGAGATAACAATGGAAACTATATCTTGCTAAAAGGCAACATAGACAATGTTGGAATAGCAGTACTAAATATTTATGCTCCAAATGACATAACATCCAAATTTTTAAAGGAAAAATTAAATGAATTACAGCAGGAGATAGCAAAATTATACCAGTGGAGGACTTCAAATTTCCCCTTTCAGAACTAAATCATTTTTACCATGAAATAAATTAGAAAGAACTGAAAGTGGTGTGTAGAATCTTTTTTAAAAAAATTACATATGATAGACCTCTGGAGAAATTGAATGGGAATGGGAATGTTTACCTTTTCTCAGGTATAAAATGCAAGTTAAAAAAAAAAACTGGGGCCACAAATTTATTACGGCATTTATTAAAGTATAAACAGATTGATTATAACCAAAAAGAGAAAAGCAGAAATATTAAATGAACCCTGTGCTGATTTAACGTAGTAAAAATTATGGCCAATAAGATGGAATGGTAGCATAGACTAAAAATTAATAAGAAACTAAAATATTCTAACTCTAAAGAATGAGTGGTTAAAAAAAAGTTATGAAGCAATCAATAATTGCATTTAGGAAAATGACAATAATAAGGCAACATACCAAAATTGAGGGAATAGAGTCAAAACAGTACTTAGGAGAAACTTTACCTCTCTGAACATGTACATCAAAAAAAAAAAAAAAAGAACAGATCAATGAATTGGGCATGCAATTCAAATAAATTTTTAAAAAAAGCTAGCAAAAGTCACCAATTAAATATTAAAATATATGTCCGGAAATTCAAAGGACAGAATAACAAAATCGAAAGTAAAAAAAAAAAAAAAAAACCTGATCAATAATATTAGAAATCAATTTCATGGAAAAAAACAATAAGATAGATAAATCTTTGGTTAATTTGATTTTTAAAAAGAAGAACGTCAAATTATTAGTATCAAAAATGAAAAAGGTAAATGAACCACCAGTGGAAAAAAATAATTGATCAGTTATTACAGATTATTGTGCAAAAAGTTGTGCCTGAGGAGGCATATAATGACAAGGCAAAAAGCTAAGTGAATAATTAGAAGAACGTAAACTGCCCATATTAAAAGAAGAGAAAGTAGAAAACTTACACAACTTTATCTTAGGGGTAAAAACAGAAACAATTGGACAAGCCATAAATAAGCACCTGAAGAAAAACATCTCCAGGACGAGATGGATTTGAAAATCAATTCTACCAAACATTTAAGGAATAAATAATAATAATAGTTTTATAAACTAATTGAAAGAGTAGGTAATTGAGTCCTACCAAGTTTCTCTTATGACACATGTATATTTTTGAAACCTAAACCCTGGAGATCAAAAAGAAAAAGAAATTTTCGACTTATTTCTTTGATGAATATCAAGTAAACATAATTAAATGAAATTTTAGCAAGAAGATTAAATCACAGCAATGTATTACAAAGATCATATAATAGAAATAAGTGGAATTTGTACTAAGAATGTAAGTTAGTTCAATATTCAGATAACTATAATCTTAATTAACATTAATAATAAAACCTAACAAAAGTCATGATTTTATCAATAGATAAAGAAGATATTTTGACAAAACGCAGCACTCATTGGAATAGAACATTGGAATAAATGGAGCCTTCCTTAAAATGATAACAGAAATAAAATTAGCCTTCCCAATAACATCAGGAAGAAACCAGATGTCCATTTCAATATTGTACCAGAACTGCTAGCTACACTTATAAGACAAGAAAAAGAAATGGAAGGAATCATAATAGACAATGAGGAAGCAAAACTGTCTTTGCAGATGATATGATGGTATGCCTAGAAAACCATAGAGATTCAGGTAAAAAACTAGTGGTTCCAAAATTTCAGCAAAGTTGAAGGATCTAAAATAAAGCCATATAAAGCATTAGCATTTCTATATTCTTTCAGCAAAAATCAGCAGGAAGAGAAGAGAAAGAGGAAGTCCACTGAAAATAAAAACAGACAATATAAAATTCTTAGGGGTTTATCTGCCAAGACAAAAACAGGAACTGTCTAAACACAATTACATAACACTTTTCATACAAATAAAGACAAATCTAAACAACTCAAGATATATTAATTCCTCATAAATAGGCTAAGGCAATATAAGAAAAATGGCAACTCTACCAAATTTATTTGTTCAGTTCCACGCTGAATAATTTTCAAAGAATTATTTTTAAGATCTAGAAAAATAATAATAAAATTAATCTGGAAGAACAAAATGTCAAGAGTATTTTCAAAAATTCAATAAAGAAAAAAAATTTGAAGGAAGGCGGTCTAGCAGTTCCAAATTTCAAAAAATGTTACATAGCAGTGATTATGAAAAAATCTGTTGCTGGCTAAGAAATAAAGTGGCAATCAGAGGAATAGGCTGTGTACACAATAAACTAGCAAATAACCATCATTATCTTCTGTTTGACAAATTCAAAAATGCTGACTTTGGATAAGAACTCACCATTTGACAAAAAATTCTGGAAAAACTGGAAAGTAGTTTGGAAAAAAAATAGGCATAGGACAATATCTCATACCATATACATATATCATATACATACCATATATATATACCATATACCATACTCATAACTATAAAGTTAAAAATGGACAAAAAATTTAGACATAAAGTTTTATACCATGTATTAATTAGGGCATCCTGCAAAAAACATACCTTTCAAATATCTGGATACAATTTATGTCCAAAGGAGTGACTAGATTGATCTTTACCATTTTTACCATTCAGTCCTATCCAACTCTTTATGACCTCATTGATCATATGCCCAGGGGGTTTCCTTGGCAAAGAGAATGGAGTGATTTGCCAATTCCTTCTCCAATGGAGAATGCCCAGTGGCATGCCCAGTGCTACAGAGCTAGAATGTGAATGAAGTCATATTTGAACTCAGATCTTGCTAACTCTAGGCAAAGTGTTCTGTCCACTGAGCCACCTAGTTGCCCGCTAGATAGAAGATTTTGGGAAATAAAAGAGATAATTTTGATTGATTGAAATTAAAAAGGTTTTACATAAACAAAATTTAAGAAGCCAAAATTAAAATGAAAATAGGAAACTAGGGGAAAATTAAAACATGTTTCATTTTTCATCTCTGTAAATAATAGTCAAATTTATTTTTTTTTAAATGAGACATTCACCAATTTATAAATAATCAAAGAATAGGCAGTTTTCAGGAGAAGAAATCAAACCTATCAATGATCACATAAAAATGCTCTAAATATGTATTGATTATAGAAATGTAAAATAAAATATCTCTGGATTAGCACCTCACACCTATCAGATTTACTAACCTGACAGTAAAGGAAACTGATGAATGCTGGAAGGAAGGTGGAAATTTGGGACACATACACTGTGGGTAGAATTATGACATAGTCCAATAGTTTTGAGAACAATCTGGAACTATGCAGAAGGGCAACAAAACTATGTCTCTTTTTTGACTCAGAATCATCTCTAATAGATTTTTATCGCAAATATGTCAAAGAAAAGGGGAAAGGATCTACTTGTACATAAATATTTCTAACAGTTCTTTTTCTGGAGCTAGAGAATTGGAAATCTAGGGGATGCCTATTAATTGGGAATGTTTGAACATGTACTATGTTATTGTGACTGAATATCACTGTTCTATAATAAATGATAGGGGGGAGGAAGGGAAAGCTCATGGTTTTGTGAATAGAGCACCGGCCCTGGTGTTAGGAGGACTTAATTTCAAATCCACCAACTGACACTTGACATACTTACGAGCTTTGTGACCTTGGGCAAGTCACTTAAGTCAAATTGCCCTGCCTTCTCCCTCCAAATAGACAAAAGAAAAAGAAAAAGAAAAAGAAATGATGAGGGGATGATTTTAGAACAACTTGAGAAGACTTCTATAAACTGATGAAAAATGAAGTGAGCTGTACTGGGAGAACATTGTATCTAGTAATGAAAATATTCTAACAATGATCAACTGTGAAAGACTTAGTTACTCATCACCAGAGGCAGAACAGGTGAACTCTGAATGCAGGTTAAAGTACCCTCTTAAAAACATAAAATGAAACAAAATAAAACAAAAAAACTTTTTTTTTCTTGTTTTTTTTTGGAAGGGATATCTGGATTTTCTTTTGCAACATGGATAATACAGAAATGTTTGATATAACTTCACATGTATAATCAATATCAAATTATTTTTCCTCTCAATAATGGGAGAAGATAAGAATTTCAAACTCAAATTTGAAAATGAATGTTAATTTGTTACATGTAATTGGGAAATATTAAATTAAATAAAAATTAATTTAAAAAAATGCCCCTATCTCACTGGTCACCAATAGGTAGTGTCTCTCTCTCTTAAAATATAAACTCATTAAGTGACATCTTCGCCTTATTATCTCAATCAAAAAGTCCTCGACATTGTGTTTGTCAGATAAGGGCTTAAATTTTCATTCATTTTTAATCTAAATCAGAAGATATGGATATGAAGATATTTCCATGTTTAAAGTATTCTCCATTAGCTTTTCCCCCTGTCTTCAAAGTATCTCAATCTAAGTCACACCTCTGACCATTACTACATCTCAATACCATTGGGCAAGTTGTTTAACCTCCTTGAATTAGATGCCTTCCGATGTCCCTTCTATCGCTAGATCTATAATTCTATAATCTATAGTTTTATATTCCTCTTTCCTACTCTCACATAACTCAGTGGTAGAAATGTTTTCTTTTATGCCATTAGTGCCAAGCAAATAGTGATGATGATGATGAGGATGAGGATGAGGATGATGACAGTGACAATCGTGGTGAAGATGGTGATAATGATGATGTAGCAGACTGTCATATAAAAAAGTTACTAATAAATTAAAAAAGCAATTACTACAGTTGTTAATTCTTGGATTTATATAACTGCCCTATTAATGAATTTAAAGTTGTTTTCTTTTTTTTCACTCATCCCTCTAAAGCAGGTGAGCGCATTTTCCTCTTACACATGTACAAATGATTTGTTTTGCTTTGCTTTGCTTTGTTTTGGGATGCGGGTGGAGGGGAGATTTTGAAACAAATCATCATGACTTTAGTTTTTAATATATTTGCAACATATATAACACGAAATACCCACTTAGATACCTTACCGGACTTACAGATAAATCCATTTCACTTTTTTCTTTAACATTTTAATTTATTAGTTATTTATTTTTAGTATTCTTTACTTTTTAACACTTTAGTTCCAAATTCTTTCCCTCTCTCCCGCTTCCTCCCATACCCATTGAAGAGGAAAGTGATAAAATATCAATTATACATGTGAAATCCTGAAAAATATATTTTCACAAGAGACATATTTCAAAAAATGCAAGAAAAATGAAGTGAAAATGTACTTCAGTCCACAATTCAGAGTTTATCAATTCTCTCTGTGGAGGTGGATAGAATTATTTCACCATGTATCCTTTGGAATTGTATTGGAACATCATATTGAGCAGAGAGTAAAAGTCTTTCACAGTTAATAATCATTACAACAGTGGTGTTACTGGACACACTGAACTCCCATTTCTTTTCATTTTAATTTGCATCACTTCATTTATATTTTGCTATGACGATTTTCCTGAAAATACCTCCTCATCATTTCTCATAGTAAAACATTATTCCATCACAATTGAAAGCCACAACTTGTTCAACAATTTCCCAATTAATAAGCATTCCCATGATTTCCAATTCTTTGCCATCACAAAAAGGGCTGTTATAAATATTTTTGTACATATAGATCATTTTCCTTTTTTCTTTCATCTTCTTGGTATACAGACCTGGAAGTGTTATTGTGGGATCAAAGGATATGCACAATTTTATATCCTTTTGGATGCAACTTTGAATTGTTCTCCAGAATGGTAGGACCAATTCACTACTACACCAACAGTTCATTAGTGTACATATTTTTCTTTCAACCCCTCCAACATTTCTCATTTATAATAGCTAAGTGGTGATACCTCAGACTTGTTTTAATTTAACTCTCTCTAAACAATGTGGTTTATTATAGATAGCTTTGATCTCTTTTTCTGAAAATTACCTGTTCATAAGCTATGAAAATTCATCAAATGAGAATTGGTTCTCATTGTTTTATACAATTAAGTTAGTTCTATACTCAGGATATTGAAAAATGAAACCTTTATCAGGTACAATTTCTGTAATTATTTTATTGCTTCATTGTTTGTTATATCTTTTAACAAAATGAAGTTTCCCTTTATATATCTTTTTATTATTTATTTATTTAATTAAAAATTGATTTGTTTACTTTTAGTTTACAAAAGTCAGTTCCACAATCCCTTGAGTTTCAAATTTTCTGCCTTCCCTCTCCCCCCAGCCCCCACCATGGCAGTATGCAATCAAGTATAGGATCTGCAAATACTTTCACACTGGACATTAGTCTAGTTGTACAGAAGGGTTTTAACCAATGGAGTGAACAATGGGAAAGAAGAAACAAAACCAAACATGGAAATGAGTGATAGCATGTAGAATGCTTCAGTCTCCATTTAAACTCTCTTCTTTCTAGATCTTTCTCTGAATGTAGATATCTCCTTCCATTCTGAGACTTGGAGAGTTGTCTTACACTGTACATTGCTGAGAAGAGTCCAGTTTATCAAAGTTGGTCATCACACATACAATGTGTCTGTGATTGTGTGCAAATTTTTCCTGGTTCTGCTCTTCTCACTTAGCATCAGTTTGTATAAGCCTCTCCAGGTAAATATGAAGACCATCTCCTCCCCATTCCTTATAGCACAATAGTATTCCATTGCATTTATAAACCACGATTTGTTTAGTCATTCCCCAATTGATGGGCATTCCCTTAACTTCCAGTTTTTGCCACTGTAAAGAGAGCTGCAATAAAATATTTTTGTACACATGGGTCTTCCTCCCACTTCTGCGATCTCTTTGGGATATGACCCCAGAAGTGGTATTACTGGGTCAAAGGGTATGCAATTATTTATAGCCCCTTGGGCATAGTTACAAATTGCTCTCCAGAATGGTTGTCAATTCACAGCTCCACCAAGAATCCATTAGTGTTCCAATTTTTCCACATCCTCTCCAACATTTGTCATTTTTCCTGTTTTGTCATCTTAGCCAATCTGACTGGTGAGATGTGGTACCTCAAAGTTGTTTGGATTTGCATTTTTTGAATCAATAGTGATTTAGAGCATTTTTCATATGCTTATAAATATCTTTAATTTCTACCTATGAAAATTGCCCGTTTATATCCCTTGACCATTAATCAATTGGGGAATGACTTGCATTCTTATAGATTTGACTTAATTCCCTGTATATTTTAGAAATGAGGCCTTTATCAGAGACACTGTTTGTAAAAATTATTTCTCAATTTCTGATTTCCTTCTTAATGCTGGTTACATTGGCTTTGTTTGTACAGAAACTTTTCAATTTAATGTAATCAAGATTATCCATTTTGCATTTTATACTGCTCTCCAACTCTTCTTTTGTCATAAATTCTTCCCTACTACATAAATCTAACAAGTAAACTATTCCTTGCTTCCCCAGATTACTTACAGTATCAGCCTTTATACCTAGATTTAGACTTGATTTTGGTGTGCGTTGTTAGATGATGGTCTATGCTCAGTTTTGGCCATATTATATTCCAGTTTTCTCAGCAGTTTTGTCAAATAATGAGTTCTTATCCCCAAAAGTGGGGTTTTTGGACTTATCAAACAGCATATTACTATAATCCTTAACTACTGAGTCTTTTGTACCCAATCTTTTCCATTGACCTACTATTGTATTCCTTAGCCAGTACCAAGCAGTTTTGATGACTGTTGCTTTTTAATATAGATTAAAATCTGGTATGGCTGGACCACCTTCCCTAGCATTTCTTTTCATTAATTTCCCTTATATTCTGGACCTTTTATTCTTCCAAATGAATTTTGTCACTATTTTTTTCTAGCTCTATAAAGTAATTTTTTGGTAGATTGATTGGTATGTCACTAAATATGAAATTTAATTTAGGTAAAATTGTCATTTTTATTATATTCGCTCGACCCAGTTACAAGCAATTGATGTTTTTCCAATTAGTTACATTTTATTTTATTTGTGAGAAAGGTGTTTTGTACTTGTTTTCATAAAGGTACTGGGTTTGTTTTGGCAGGTGGATTTCCAGATCAAAAGGAAATAAAACCATGAGAAA
>JAQQSV010002148.1:25406-36562 GCA_028646515.1 Pseudochirops corinnae
CCCCAAACCAAAACCTCACATCAGGGCGTATATATAGCCTTCTCCTGGCTTAGAGAATATCACAGCCCTCTGGACCCACTGCCCAATCACAAAGCTACAAGGCACGGGCATTCCTGGAAAACAAGCCTGGCGCCACAGGCTCCATGTGACCACATTCAGCCTATTAAGGAACAGAGTATACTTTCAAATATTCAAGGGTCCTCAGAGTCACGTAGCCACATTAGCAAAGGGCCTAGGGGCAGGGAAGATCTTTAGATTCCCATAACAGAAGGCTACCTGGAAGTCTGAGAAGGCCACCTGGAAGGATGAGATTTTTTGTAGTTCCCCCAGCTGAGCTACTGAAGGACTGAAGAAGCATGACCAGGGTAAGAGTTTGTTTGTTTGTGGCTTGGTTGATCCTTGAGGTCCTGGCAACAGAAGTGGTAAAGGTTTTGAGATGTGATGGACCCTGTGAACTTCAGTGTGTAGCAAGAACTGCCTGGAGGACTGGACAAGAATCTGGGAGCAGTCTTCCTCTGAATCCAGGTGACTGTTTGGTGTATTCAAGTAGGAGCTAGGACCATGGAAGGAGATCCAGGGAATCTGAGAGACCACCCTGAGTCAAGATGAAGAAAAAGTGTCTCCTTGAATATGGAATGCATGATGAAATTGAAGTTTACTAGACACCAAGGGGTGTAGGTTTTGTGTAATTTTCTAATGATTGTATTTAGTGATTAATGATACTTAGTGACCGATTGCTAGATAAGTGACTGATAAAGTTAATCTATGATTGCCCCATGAGTGTGTAACACCATACACAAGCAGATTCCCAAAAGAATGCTACTGTGAACAGCTTTTAAGGTTTCAATTACACAGTATAGTGAACACTCTGTTGATTCCATTACAAATCAAGGCAAACATTTACAATATATCACAATATTATATTCACAACATTACATCTTATCACAGAAAATCACAATATAGTGTTCACAACAGCTTAACATTAGAATGGCCACCTAGTTTTCACTACAGTGGCCTCAATATTTAGAACAAGGAACTAAAGAATAATCATCTGGTTTCCCTAAGGGGGAAACCCTTCTTAGTTAATTATTCAGTCAATTCACAATACTATAATCAGTACTTAATCATTCAATCAATTGACAATATAATAATCAATCTTCCACTCATGGGGAAAATCATTAACTTAATCACTCATCTAGATTCACAATTAGTAAATCTCATTAATCACTAAGATACAGTCATTAGAAAGTTACACAAACCCTCTACCCCTCAATGTCCAGCAAATCTCAATTTCATCCAAGGGGAGGCCTTTTCTTCATCTTGACTTGGGGTGGTCTCTCTGATTCCCTGCATCCCCTTCCATGGTCCCAGCTCCTTCCTGAATCCACCAAACAGTCACCTGGATTCAGGGCCAGACAGCTCCTAGGTCCTTGTCCAGTCCTCAGAGGAGTCCCTGGCACGCACTAAAGTTCACAGGGTCCAGCACGTCTCAAATCCTTCACCACTTCTGTTGCTGGGAGCTGAAGGATCAGCCAGGCCATGAACAAACAAAGATCCTGGTCATGCTTCTTCAGTCCTCCAGCAGTTCAGCTGGCCCTAGTACCCAGTAGAAAACTTGGCCTTCCAGACAGCAGCAGCAGCCACTTCAGCCCTCACCAAATTCTGGTCTCAAGAAAAACTCCAACTCAGCTCTCAGTCAGCCTCCAGATGCTGGGAGAGAAACTCTCTCTCTCTCAGCTGGCTTCAGTTTCCATGATTCTTCCTCCACCAGGAGTCACCAGGAGGAATATTCCCAATTCTGTCTCTCTGTCTCTAGAACTTTTCTTATATACACACACTGGCCTCCTGTCTCAGCCAATCCCTCGCCCCCCACGTCAGGATAGGGGAAGAGTTCACACCTTCTGTACTTAGCCCTAAATTACTTAGTGCTAAGTATTTGCTAAATTGATTGCTTTACAGAGTGGAAGATTGACTATTGTATTGTGAGATGACTGAAAGACTGAGTAATGAGGGAAACCTTAGGGATATCAGATGATTATTCTTTTGTTCTTTGTTCTTAATGCTGTAACCACTTTGGTGAAAACTATGTGGCCATTCTAATGTTAAGCTGTTGAGAACACCACATTGTGATTTTCTGTGATAAGATGTAATGTTTTGAATATTATATTATGATTTGTTGTGAATATTTGCCTTGATTTCTTATGGAATAAATGGAGTGTTCACTATACTGTGTAATCAGAACTTTAAAAGCTGTTCATGGTAGCACTCTTTTGGGAAGGCGCTCTGTGCATGGCATTACATCTTGGGATTAAAATAGTCCCCAAAACACCCCTCTCTTTCATTTTTATTCTTATTTAATTCTTTATACATTCAGGCCACAGGCTGGGAAAATCAGTTTACCCATGTACTCTTCCTCAAATTTGACATGATATCTCCCAACTTGGGCATTCTCATGAAGTAATTCATCACTAGAATTTATTCTCCCCTTCCTCTACTCTATTTAGAATTTTTATACACCTTTAAGGTTCAGCTTAGTTGTTATTTACTCCATGAGCCTTGTCTGATCTATGGCCATACTGGAAATATTCTTCCAACTTCTACACGTTTTTTTCTAGAACAGTGTGTGTCATAATCTTTTTTCCTCCTCTCTTCATATTTTACTTGGTATTAACCTTATTTGTAAATATCCTCCCACCCCTAAGCCTTTGACATACACATACATGCATTGTGCACACACAAACAAACATAAACTCAAAGCCATTCTATAGCATAATCAGGCAACAAAGTGCCGCAGTGGATAGAGAAGGGGCTGGACTCTGAAAGACCTGAGTTCAAATCTGATCTCAGATACTGAAAAGATGTGTGGCCATAGATAAAGTTATTTTGTCTTTTTATTCCTCATTTTTTGCCATCTTTACAATGGGGATGATAATAGCATCTATGTCTCAAGGGTTGTTGAGAACGTTAAATGATAAAATAATTGTAAAGTGTTTAGCATAGTGCCATATACACACTAAGTACTATATAAAAGTTGACTATTATTATTGTAGTTATTATCATCATTATTATCATTACATACTTCTTAAAAACAGGAACTATGTAAATTTTTCACCTCTTGTAAACAAATACAGAGCCTGTTACAAAGTAGTCACTAAATAGGTATATTTTACTGTTAATTCAGATTATAACAAATTGACTCCTCAAGTTATTAGAGTTGTACACTCAATAAATAAGAATAAAGTCTCAGCAAGAACCTCTAATAAATTCCAAAAACTTTCCAACAGCTTTTTAGACATCTTAGATATTTTTTTTTCCATTTGCTTCTGGATTTATGTCAATATCCTAATTTTTTTCTGTTTGCTGGAAGTCTATCTATCAGATAAGAGATTTGTACTCTATTACCTCTGTGATGTACCATGGATAGGATTATGACAAAAGTTTTCAATTCCTGTACTGTTGAAACCATAAGCTTACCAAGAAAAGAAAACCATTTTTAGCACTACTATCCTTTTCTATCATGTCTGCCATCAGCTTCCAAAACAATTTTTAGTAAAACTTAGAGCTCTTACCCTGACGGCATTTAAGGATTAGTTAGGAAAGACTGCAAATTTTCCCACAAATTCCATCTTACCTCTGATACTTTTTCTACCAGGTAAGTTTCTAAAAGAAAATCTGACATTTTCTTCTGATTGACCCCAAAACGATATAACTTATCTTTAATGCATTCTGGAATTCATAATTTGCTGTTCCTCATTTTTTTCATAATTGATAAGTATTCCATAAAGTCAGTGTCAATAATTACTTATTAGGCACTTATTATGTTTCAGGAACTATGCTAAGTGCTAGAAATTAAAAAAAAAACAGAGGCAAAAATTATTTCCTGCACTCAAAGACCTTACAATCTATTGGGGGGAATATAACAAGCAAAGACTTTTGTACAAACAAAATATGTCCAGGAAAATAGGCAATAAAAGGATATAAAGCAAAGGCAGAAGAATTAAGAAGATTTCTGAAGGGGGAAAGATTTTATTTAAGACATGAAGGGTGCCAGGGAAACCAGGAGGTGAAAAAGTAGAAAAAAGGCATTCCAGATGTAGGGAACAGCCAGAGAAATGCCAGAAAAGATGTTAGTGTCACTGAATAGAAGAGTACTTGGGGCATGAGAGGGAAAGAGAGGAGACTCATAAAGTATAAAGACATAGGAAATGTGTGTGGATGGCATAAATTTTGTTAATATTTGAGCCTCAGATTATTTTGTATTTGATCCTAGAGATGATAAGGAGCTACTCAATTTTATGGATTTGAGGCGGGGGGGGGGGGTGTTACATGGTCGTACCTGCATTTTAATGAAAATCACTTCATGGTTAACTATAGGATGGATAAGAGAGGGGAGAGATTTGTGCAGATAGACAAAATAGCAGGCTTTTGAAATGGTCCAGCTGTGAGGTGATGAGTGCCTACATCAGGGTGGTAGCAGTATCAGAGGAGATAAGGAGACATATATGAAATATGTGCAAAGGTGAGATAGGATAGACCTCAGCAACAAATTAAGGATGAGTGATGAGATATAGTGAGGATTTGAGGTTCAGAGCTTATGGTAGGATAACGGAATCATGGACAGTAAGAAGGCAGTTAGGAAAGGAGGGGAGGTTTAAATAGAAAGGTAATGAGATCAGATTTGGACATATTGAGTTTAATATGGATAATAGAATTCATTTTGAGATGACTGAAAGATAATTATAGATGAATGAGATGAAGTCAGTAGAGACATTAGAGCTGCATGTAAATTTGAGAATCTAAAGCATAGAAATGATAATTAAATCCATGAGGGTTAGAAAGCTCATCAGGTGAAGTAATACATACAGAGAGGAGAAGACAACCCAGAACAGAGCTTTGTGTATCACTCAAAGTCAGTGGGAATGACCTGAATGAGGATTCAGTAAAAGAGACTCAGAAGGAATCGACAGATTGGAAGAAGAGAAGCAAGAGAGAGGAGTAGTGAAGAACTAGAGTGATAAGGATATCGAGTTACAAAGAGTCATGCAGAGGGTCAATGCATATAGAGAGGTTCAAAAATGAAAACTGAGACAATACTATTATATTTTAAAATTAGATCATTGGTGATATTAGAAAAGGTTATTTTGGTAAAATGACAAAAATTTGGTTTTATATTGGTTTTAGCAGAAAATGATAAGAAAAGAAGTTGAGGCATCTTCCATACATAGTCTTCTCAATGACTTCTACTCCAAAGGAAAGAAAATATATGAGATAATAGTGAGATAGAAAAGATCACATGAAAGACTTTTGGAATAGAGGAGACATGGGCATTTTTGTAGGCAGTAGAGAAGTAGACAAGGAGATATTAAAGATAAATATGAAAATGTAAATAACAGACAGGGCAATCTTTTGGAGAAGGATCTCTGGAAATAGATGAGAAGAGTGTTCTATTTGGAAATTTAATTTAAAAACACCATCAATAATTTTATTTAAAAAAAAAAAAAGAAACTTGACCAATTTATTTAGACATTAATAGTGGCCCATTTCCCATTTCCTATCTTATATTCTGCTTCCCAGGTAAAATAGTAACCCTTCTTTCAATCCTAGCTGTGTGATTGCTATAAACCAGTGGTTCTCAACTTGTGGGTGATGACCACTTTGGGGGTCAAACAACCCTTTCACAGGGGTGACAGGGGTCGCCTAAGACCATCAGAAAACATATTTCTGATGGTCTTAGGAACTGAGACACCACTCCTCTATCCATTTCCAGCAGGTCCGCCCACATGCAGATATACCCACATAGGAGTATTAAAGGGTCATGGCATTAGGAAGGTTGAGAACCACTGGTATAAACAGTAACAGGAAAATTTGAACAAAAGTGCTTTCTCATTTAATTCCAGCGCTATATCATTGTGTATGATGGAAGTCATTATTTAAAAAAATAAAAAGGGCCTGGATAATATCTTTCAAGAAATTGTCGAAGAAAAATACCCTGACATCCTAGAACCAGAGGGTAAAAAAGTCACTGAAAAAATCCACTGCACCTCCTGAAGAGATCACAAAATAAAAAGTCCAAGGAACAGCACAGTCAAATTCCAGAATTATCAGATCAAGGAGAAAGAAAAAGAAAGTGAAGGAATTAGAATGGGCAACGAAGAAACAAAGCTATCACTCTTTGCATACAATATGATGACATACTTAGAAAATCCTAGATAATCAACTAAAAAAGTACTTGAAATAATAAATTTAGTAAAATATCAGCATATAAAATAAATCAATATAAATCATCACCATTTCTATATACTACCAACAATGCATCAGAAACAAGAGATAGAAAAAAAAATTCATTAAAAATAACTGTAGACTATACAGAATATTTAGTAGTCTTCCTGCCAAGACAAACACAGGAACTATATGTACACAATTACCAAAGACTTTTCACAGAGTTAGTCAGGTCTATATAATTAGGAAAAATATTAGTTGCTCAAAGCTAGCCCAAGGTAATAGAATAAAAATGACAACTCTACAAAAATAAATTTACTTATTCAGTTGCATGCCAAAAAAAAAAAAATGTAGCAAAAATTTGTAGCCTTAGAAAAAATAATAACAAAATTCATCTGGAAGAATAAAAGGCCAGAATATCAAGGGAATTAACGAAGAGAAATCCAAGTGAAGGTGACCTCACTGTACCATATATAAAACTGTGTTGTAAAGCAGAAATCATAGAGCTATTTGGAATTGCCTAAGAAACAGAGTAGTGGATTAATAGAATTGGTTAGGTACACAAGACATAGAAGTCAATGATTATAGTAATCAACTGTTTGATTAACCCAAAGACTACAACTTCTGGGATAAGAACTCAGTGTTTGACCAAAATTGTTTGGAAGACTCAAAAATAGTATGGCATAAACTAGACATAGGCCAACATCTTACATTGTATACCAAGGTAAATACAAAAAGGTATATGACTTAGACAAAAAGGGTGAAACTATAAGCAAATTAATAGAGCAAGGAATAGTTTACCTGTTTGATCTATGGAGAAGGGAAGAATTTAGGACCAAACAAAAGATAGAGAACATTATGATATGAAAAATGGATAATTTTATTACATTAAATTAAAAAGATTTTGCACGAACAAAGTCAACAAAATCAAGATTGAAAGGAAAGCAGAAATCTCGGAAACAATTTTTATAGCCGACATTTCTGTTTAAGGCCTTATTTCTAAAATACATCATGATCTGAGCCAAATTTATTAGAATACAAGCCATTATTAGTTGATAAATGGTCAAAGGATATGAATAGGCAGTTTTCAAATGAAGAAATTACAGCAATCTATACTCATACAAAAATTGATTTAAATTACTGTTGAGAAATTCAAATTAAAACAACTCTTGGGTACCACATCAATCCTATCAGATTAGCTAACATGGAAAAGAGGAAAATGATAAATGTTGGAGATGTGGAAAAAATGGGAACACTAATACATTGTTGGTGGAGTTGCGAACTGATGCAGCCATTCTGAGAACAATTTGGAACTTTGCCCAAAGACCTATAAGACTGTCCATACCCTTTAACCCAGCAATACCACTTCTAGTTCTGTATTCCACCCCAAAATTATAAAAATGGGAAAAACACCCACATATACAAAAAATATTTATAGGAGCTCTTTTTTGTGGTGGCAAAAATTAGAAATGGAGGGGATGCCCATCAATTGGTGAATGATTGAAAATGTTATAATATATGATTGTAAAGGGATACTATTGTTCTATAAGAAATGATAAGCAGACAGACTTCAGAAAAACCTGGAAAGACTTACAACGACTTATGCTGATTGAAATGAGAAGAACCAGGAGAATATTGTACACAGTAACAGTAGCCCTGTGAGACGAATAACTTTGATAGACTTAGTTATTCTTAGAACTGCAACGATCTAAGACAATTCCAAAAGACGCATGATTGAAGATGCTATCCATATCCAGAGTAAGAACCATGGAATCCAAATGCAGATTGAAGCATACTATTCTCTTCCTCTCTCTCTCTCTCTCTCTCTCTCTCTCTCTCTCTCTCTCTCTCTCTCTGTCTCTGTCTCTCTCTCATCGCTTTTTCCTTGGTTTCTAATTCTTCTTTACAACATGACTAATGTAGAAATATGTTTAATATGATTGTACATGTATAGACTATATCAGATTGCATGTCATATATACATGTACACAGATATACATATGTACATACATATATACATAATATATTTATAAACAATTTTTAATAGGGCTAGTGATTGTGGCTACAAGGGACCAGGATCCTCTCTTTGTAAAGACTGGTGCCCAGAACAGGACAGCAATGACCAGAATCTCTCACATGACCTTGGAAGCACTAAAAGCATGCAGATTCACAGAACTAGATATAAGAACGGCAAAATGAATTAGTCTGTTTGGCACAGTCCTTCCCCATTCACAAGTAAGCAGAATTCAACTTGAACATAAAGTGAACAGTAAAAAAAAATAGGATGGAAACAATGAGCAAGAAATCACACAAGAATTTGACCTTAAAAACTACTATGGTGACAGGTAAGGATAAGCCATAAACTGAAAAGGAAACAATGTAAAGGCACCTATAACAATCCTCAAAGAAAAATGAAAATTGATCTAACATAGCAAAAATTCCTGGAAGAGTTGAAGAAAAAGATAAGTATGATAGAGGACAAGAAAATATTAATGATATTAACAGGATGGTAAAAGAGGCATAAAAATACTGAAAAAAATCTTAAAAAAACAAAATGAGTTACAAAATCTCAGCAAAGAAAATAATTTCTCAAAATTGGAATTGGACAAAAGGATGTTAATAACTCTTGGTGCATAAAAACGGTAGAAAGAATGAAAAACTAGAAGAAAATGTGAACTATTTCATCAGAAAAAAAACAACTGATCTGGAAATCAGATGGAAGAGTGATAATTTAAGAATTACTGAACTATCTTAAAGCTGTTTTCAATAAAAGTATAGACATCATATTCCAAAAAATTATGAAAAAAAATTTCCCTGATATTTTAGCTCCAGAGTGTAAAACAAAAATGGAAAGACTTATCAATATCTGCCTGACAGAGATCTCAAAATGAAAAGTACCAAGAATTTTATAGAAAGATTCCAGAGTTCCCAGTTGAGGAAAATATATTTTAATTAGCCAGAAATAATTCAAGTATTATGGAGGCACAGTCAGGGTCATGCAAGATTTATTGGTTTCCATGGTAAAGAAGTGGAGTTTGGGGAATATGATTTTCTAGAATGAAAAGAAATTGGATTGCAATCAAAAATGACCTACTCACAAAATCAGAGTATAATTCTTTAGAAGAAATATTCGATATTAAATTAGAGAACTTTTAAGCATTCATGAGAAATAGAGAAGAACTGAATAAGAAAATTGACAGTGAAACAGTCTCCAAGGACTAATAAGAAACATAAACATGAAAGAGTAAACACAAGGGACTGTAATGGTAATTAATTTAAATTTGAAGACGTCTTTTTTGTTATGTCAAGTAAGCAGGTACTTAGCCCTTAGTTAGTAGGTATTTAGTCCTTAGTAACTAAGGGCTAAATACCTCTGTGAAAGAAACAAAAGGTGTGAACTCTGTCTCCTGTTTATAAAATAACAGAAAGAAGTTGGCTGAGACAGGAAGCCAATGTTTGTGTGTGTATTTAAGAAGAGCTCCAGAGGAGAGACAGTCAGAATGAAGAATTTTTACTCCTGGTGAAGGGAGCACAATTGTTTCAGAATCTGGGAGCTGGGCTGCTGCTGGAATGAGAACTGAGTTGGAGTTTTCTATTGGACCAGAATCTGGTGAAGGCTGAAGTTGCTGCCCAGAAGGCCACCTGGAAGGCAGAGATTTCTTCTGGTTCTTAGGGCCAGCCAAATTGCTAGAGTATTGAAGAAGTATGACTGGGATAAAACTTTGGTTGTTTGTAGCTTGGTTGATCCTTGAGTTCTTGGCAACAGAATTTGCTAAGGTTTTGAGATGTCTTGGAACCTGGGAACTTCAGTGTCTTGCAAGAACTGCCTGGAGGACTGGACAAGGACCTGGAAGCTGTCTGCTTCTGAATCCAGGTGACTGTTTGGTGGATTCAGATAGGAGCTGGGACCATGGAAGGGGATCCAGGGAATCTGAGAGACCACCCCGAGTCAAGATGACTAAAAGGTCTATCCTTGAATATTGAAGGCATGATGAAATTGAAATTTACTAGACACTGGGGGGGGGGGCGCTATGTAATTTTCTAATGATTGTATTTAGTGATTAATGCTACTTAGTGACTGATTGCTAGATAAGTGACTGATTAAGTTAACTTATGACTGCCCATGAGTGGAAGACAGACTTATATTATGAAATGATTGAATGATTAAATAAGGAGTCAAACCTCCTTAGGGATAACAGTTGATTATTTTTTTTTTTGTATTCTAAATACTTTGACCACTTTGGCAAAATCTATGTGGCCATTTAAATGTTAAGCTGTTGTAAAAACTATATTGTGATTTTCTGTGATAAGATGTAATGTTGTAAATATTATATTATGATTTGTTGTGAATGTTTGCCTTGATTTGTAATGGAATAAATGGAGTGTTCACTATACTGTGTAATCAGAACCTTAAAAGCTGTTCACAGTAGCTTTCTTTTGGGAAGCTGCTTGTACGTGGAATTACAGGGACTCAATAAATAAAAACTTTCTATCTTCCTATTTGGGAGGATGGTAAATGTAACTCTTCAGAACCTTATCATTATATAGGCAAATAAAAGGAGTTTACATAAACAGAAGTTATGGATATGATTCAATTATATTGGTATGAAAAACGAAAGGTGAAAAAGAGGGATATACTGGAGAAAGGGGGAAGAGAGAATTAGGGACAATTTTGTCACATAAAGAGTAGGGCAAGGAGGAGCTTTTACAATGGAGGGGATAATAGAATCTTATGGAAAAAAAAGAACTGACCTAGAAAACAGACCCACAAGAGACAATGTCAGAATCTTTGGACTACCTGAAAGTTATAATTGAAAGGAGGACCTTGGCAAATATCTTTCAAGAAATTATCAATGAAAACTGCCCTGATGTCCTGGAACCAGAGGGTAAAGTAGACATTGCAGGAATCCACTAATCACCTAAGGAAAGAAATCCCA
>JAQQSV010002149.1:0-18056 GCA_028646515.1 Pseudochirops corinnae
AAGGAAGGAAGGAAGGAAGGAAGGAAGGAAGGAAGGAAGGAAGGAAGGAAGGAAGGAAGGAATGGGGAGAGAGAAAGAGAGGGAGAGGTAAAACTAGGAAGGACAAGAAGCACAGTTTGATGTGGGTTTTCCCAGGCTAGCCTTGAAACCCTGATGCTGTGCCCACATGGGCTGAAGTATTGTGTCACTCTCTGTTCTGTCTGTAGGCATGGACCTATCTAAGGCATTCAGTCCTAGTGGAACCTACCCCCTGTTTAGGGAGATTAGTTCCCCTTTCTCAAATTCTACAATTCATTAAGTTTCCCACCTCCATGCTCCAGTGGAAAATTGCTTAAGAGTTAATTTATAGCTTTTATCTAGGTCTCCCCAAAGTACAGCAGCAAGTAAAAGAAGTACTCAATATGCAATATTAATCAGATATGGGACAG
Organism: Pseudochirops corinnae; assembly: GCA_028646515.1. Lineage (NCBI taxonomy): Eukaryota > Metazoa > Chordata > Mammalia > Diprotodontia > Pseudocheiridae > Pseudochirops > Pseudochirops corinnae. The sequence goes on from JAQQSV010002149.1 coordinate 429, forward strand.
ATAATTTATTTCTACACAGACACACACACACACACACACACACACACACACACACACACAAGATAAACACAGAACACCCACAAGTTCAGATTAACAGAGTAAGCTAAACAGGATTCCCTAATTTAACTTGTAACAACTGTTACAACCGACTGAGAGGCTAATATTTAACCTTATTAGAACATCATCAGCTTGTAGTACTACTAATTAGGTATTTTATGTTTTACCTTGGCTCTGTACTATCCCTACAACTCTGCTGGGAAAATGGTCAGGCTTGAGCTAGTCCTCTTCTTCTTGATGACTGACCTCTCCAAGAGTGTTGGAATAGTCACTACCTGGAGAGTGCCAGCCAGGAGACCACCAATTAGAAGTTCTGTTCCTTTAATTGACACATCCCCCTGCCCTCTTGCGCTGGTGGTGGGTAGGGAAAGGACCAAGAGCCTGCTCAGGATTTACCACACCATCAAAAACACCAATTCTTTCCAGGGCTGGGCCCCCACATGACAGGAAGCAGTCCGGAAGTTTGTCATCCCCAAAAGGCACAAGCAATGAGTCATCATGTCCTCGGAGCCTCTGGAAGATTCCAGGGGAGTTCCAGGTGCCTGCTCTCTAAAGGCCAATTCAGACTCCTCTAGAATTACCCTCTACTTGTACCCTCCTTGGAAGTTCAGAAAACGTAGCCCAAGAGTCAAATTGTATTACATACCCCCATCAACATTATGGATTTATCATGCCAGTTTTTAACCCAATTTCTTCTTCATCCTGTACTGGATACAAAATTTTGGGCTAGGCCAGGGGTGGGGAACCTGTGGCCCCGAGCCCACATGTGGCCCTTTAGGTTCTCAAGTGTGGCCCTCTGACTGAATCCAAACTTCATGAAACAAATTCTCTTAATAAAAGGATTTGTTCTGTAAAACTTGGACTCAGTCAAAAGGCTGTACTCGAGGACCTAGAAGGCCACAGATGGCCTTGAGGCCACAGGTTCCGCACCCCTGGGCTAGGCACTGGGAAACACACACAGTTTGGATCAAATACTGTCTAGCCTGAATATGAAGCAGACACTCTAACAGGAGAGTGTAAGACAGATATCGTCATGCCCAGTATTACACAGTAAGTGTCTTAGGAAACATTGGTCTGGTTATATCATTCCTCTATTCAATAAGTTCCAGTAGCTTCTTGTTATCGTTAGCATAAAATATAAACCCCAATCCCAATCTGGTTCTAGCCTACCTTTCCAGATTGACTGTACATTTCCCCTTTTCTAGCAGCTATAGTCTAGACAAACGGGCTTACTCACCATTCCTCACAAATAATACTCCATTTTTCTGGTCCCCAAGCCTTTGCATTGGTCCTCTCTCCTCACCTCTGCCTCTTAGAATCCCAAGTCTCCTTCCAAGCTGAGCTCAAGCATCAGCTCATTAGCACTCAAGGTGTTAATGATATTATTTCCTTTTTGTGAACTATTTTGTGAACGAGTCTAATAGGATATTTAGATAAATAGGTTTAATAGGACCAGGCTAATAGGAGGTTTTTTTTTTAACCCTGTTTGCAAAGTTTAATAAATCCTAGAGGAAATGCATATTTGTATAGGCATATATTATCCCTGGATATATAAATAGGTAGGTGGCACAGCGGATAGAGCACTGGGCCTGGAGTTAGGAAGACCTGAATTCAAATCCAGACCCAGACAGGAGCTCTGTGACCCTGAGCAAATCACTTAACCCTGTCTGCCTCAGTTTCCTCATCTGTAAAATGAGCTGGAGAAGGAAATGGCAAACCATGCCAGTATCTTTGCCAAGAAAATCCCAAATAGCAACACAAAGAATCAGATACAACTGAAATGAATGAGCAACAAAATATAAAGAGGTACTTTCTTTATGACATGTGGGGACTCTGTGCCTTACATAAAGGTAGATTCCTAGATTCTTCTCTAGCTGGGAAGACCTTAGAGCTCACATAGTGTGCTCCTCACCTAGTGTGATCCTCATCTAGTGTGATCCATACCTAGTGTGATCCACACCTCATGTGATCCACACCTAGTGTGATCCTCATCTAGTATGATCCACACCTAGTGTGATCCTCATCTAGTGTGATCCTCATCTAGTGTGATCCATACCTAGTATGATCCTCACCTAGTATGATCCACACCTAGTGTGATCCTCACCTAGTGTGATCCACACCTAGTGTGATCTTCATCTAGTATGATCCTCATCTAGTGTGATCCACACCTAGTGTGATCCTCATCTAGTGTGATCCTCATCCAGTGTGATCCTCACATTTCACAGGTGAGGAAATGAGCCCAGGGAAATAAACAGATAGAAATATTAGTGCTGGAAGTGAACTTAGAGAGAGATTATCTAGTCAAACTGCTTCCATTTCATAGAAGAGGAAGATCGAGGCCTGAGATCATACAAGTTCCTGGCTGTGGATTAACAGAGCCAGGACTCCAGCTCTGGGCCTTCTGACTTCAAATTCAGGGCCCCCTAAGTGACATGGATGAGAATGGTCGTCCAACTCTGTGGGCAAAAACTCTCACACACATGTTGAGGGATTAGATCGGAGCTCTTCCCACAGAGCTGGCCATGGGGTCTGGCCCCTTGCTACCAGAGGCACCTCTTCGGTCTGTTGGCTCCTATAACCAGACATGAGTGAGGGGTGTGACAAAGAAGACCGGCAACTCGGCTTTGAGTGATTCATTCTGAACACGATGGTTAAATGTTTATCTTCTCATTGGAGTAGGGGATAGTGGAAGGCACACATTAAATTTTAAAAAGAAAAAACAACAAAGAATATTTATACGAGGCTATGTTTATTTCAATGTAACTTATTGTAGGGTAGTTGTATTGCTCTGAATTAAAACTCAGCCGCTGAACCACACTGCCAAAGAGGAGTGGTGAAAATACACCAAACATTCAACAATCCACAGCTCCTCTATGAATGTTTACCTCTCAAAAGAGTATAATTAGAATTATGAGTTACCATTTTATTTCTTAAGTATTTTTCAGTCCATTTTTATGAGTCCTTTTTTGGTAGAAGAAATAAACAGCTGTCTTAAAACTGATATCCACTACTTTATACAATGAATACTCTTTTAGAAATGACCCTTATTAATCTCATGGGGGACACCCTAGAGATCAGCTATTTTGAAGCTTGGTTTATAGAGTTTTTTTTTCCTAGGGGGAATATCCTGGAGTGAGGAACACAATGAGTCACAGAATGTGGGACAAGTCAGGCATCTTTAGGAGTCATGTACCCCTAGGAAGACCAAAGCAATCTTCCCAAAGCACAGGTCTGATCATGTTACCCCCCCCCCCCATTCTTAATCAATTCCAATGAGCTCCTAGATCAATTATAAATCCGTTCAACTTTTAGCCCTTCCCATCCTGGCCCCTTCTACCTGGTTATCTTCTACTTTCTTACACTTCATTGCCTTTCTCACACTTTAAGATCCAGATGCTTGCTCCCTTTCTATCTCTCTGAAAAAAAAACCACCCCATCTCCCAATCCTTTGCTTTTCACTGACTGTCCCCAACACCTGGAATGTTCTCTATCTTCACTTCTACTTTCAGTTTTCCTGTCTTACCTTCTGCAAAAAGCCTTTCCCAGGTCCCTTTAATACCAGTGCCTGAGATTACTGGCAATTGATTACTTGCCTGCATATACGTATACATGTATATATGTCTATAAAAACCACGTCAATTTTACACATGCATACATATATGTGCACACGTGTGTATGTGTGTATGATGTGTGTATGTACATAATATACAGAGTTGTGTGTTGTTTCCCCCATTAGAATTTGAGCTCCCTGAAGACAGGAACTGTTTTTGTCTTTCTTTGTAGCCCCAGCACTAAGCTGAATGCCAGGTACATAGTAAACACTTAGATGCTTATTGACTTGAGTCCAAAGTGGGAGCCCACACATGGGAGATGGGTGCTTTCTGGGCTGTGGGACAAACGCACATATCATGTACGTCATTGTTAAAGTTCAAAATCCAGCTAACATAAGAGAAAAGTACCTCATGTTAAATTTTGTGAAGGATAATCAGAGTGCTTTCTGGAAGCCCTAATAATTGCTTAGCCATGAGTGGTGCTTTGCTTAGGGATTACAGTGTTGTAAATTACTGTTGGCTCTTCTAAAACTGAGTATTAGTTCAGCCTCCCTGGCTAATGTAGACATCTTCTGGTTAATGAACCAAGATCTGAACTTTAGCCATAGCCCATGTTCAAGATAAAAAAAAAAGCCTAGTTAATTTATTCAAGTCCAGTAGGGCACAACTAATTCCTTCTCTTGTGTGTGTGAAAGGTCAAAAAAAACCCAAAAACACAAAGATCCCTCGACCAGAATCAGGAGACTTAGGTTCTAGCCCCACTTCTCCCAATACCTACCTGTGTGACCTTGTGTGCAAGAACCTTTCAGGGCCTCAGTTTCCATATCTTTAAAATGGGGAAATTAGACTAGATGATCTGTTAAACCCCTCCAGCTTTACTATTCTCTGTTCCATATTCTAAGGATCTTTTTTCAGGACTGACAGTTTTATGATCTATTTTCTGCTATCCTTTCCAACTCTGACACTCCGTTTTGTGTTCTAAGATCCCTTTCAGCTTTGACATTCTCTGTTCTAAGGTCATTCTTGTTTTCAAATTCTCTTTTTCTCTCTCTATTATTTTCTCACTCTCTCAACCACCCTCCCAGATTCTCTGAGGCATTCAGATTTTTATGCAGTTGACTCTGGGGAGTCATTCAGTTACCACTGAAAACATGTTCCTGACTACTTAGTAAGCAAGCTGAGTCTCCATCCTGATTCTCAGTGAGTACAAATTTGGGCTGTGGAAAGTCACAGAGAAGCCAGGGAATAAGCAGCTTAATCCTTCTTGTCCCCAGACATGTAATGGGACCCCAATACTGCTCCCTGTGAGAATCTTTCCAGCTTTGGGGTCAAATCTCTCTCAGTAATGCCCCAGAGCCCCTATTCCCTCAATCTCTCTTCTCATAGACAAGTCAGAATTTATACTATGACCTCAGGTCACAGTGAGAAGAAGGACAATTTACTTAAAATAGAATGCAAATACTAGAAAATTACATTGAAATAACCCCTCCCAAAGCATAACCACCTCTTCCCACACGTATCTGCTGGGGAATCTCTGGTCTAAAGGCATCACATCAGGCTAAAGGTGCTCACAGCCAGGTGTCAGCACAGGAACTGAGGAGCTTTGTAGAAAACTTCCTTGTATCCCCTGGGCATATCAACCAGGAAGATGGCTGCTCTTCATTTCCATTGGGCACTTCTTGTCCTGGCTCAAAACTTCCTCCTTGGTGCAGGAAACCCTTGGCCCCCTCCAGCAGCTTCCCAGTAGAACCCTCTGGCTCAGAGAGTGAAGACAGTCTCAGAAGGCTGCCAGAAGGCAACTGTGTCACAATGAATCCTAGTCTGGTGCAACGAGAGGGAGAAGAGGAGCAATGACAACTCCTTGATAGGATGGGGTGCAGCTCAAAGGACAACCTTGCTGCAATAGCCATTTGCCTATCTTCCCACTTCCATCTTCTCTTCCTGCTCAGTCCTGACTTGGAGTTTCCCCTCCTTCATATTCTCTTGGATAATCCTGTGCTGTGGGCACTGAATGTATGCCAGAAGACACTAATGGCGGCTGCTGGGAAGCAAAGCCAAGTTTACCTGGACATGCCTCTTGTATATACAGGAATTACCAGACCTTAGAAGACTTCCTCTGGCTATCTTAATGTGGCCTAATGATTCCATAGATTATAGAATGATAAAATTTACATGATTCTAGGGAAATATATTTTTACCAGACCCAGCCAATAGTAACCTAGAGCCAGAAGGGACTCTAGGGATCAGCTAACAACTTAGATGGGTTCTGTATTCTATTTTGATAAATATCTTTCAATATAATTGGTTTCCTTTGCAATTTTATGTATTTTATTTTATTCCTTCAAAAACATTCTGAGAAGGGAGTCTTAATCTCACCCACCTGCCAAAGGGCTCCATGAGACAAAAGAAGTTAAGAATCCCTGATGCTAGGAGTGGCTAGGTGGTGCAGTGAATAGAGCACCGGCCCTGGAGTCAGGAGGGCCTCAGTTCAAACCCTGTCCCAGACACTTAACACTTACTAGCCATATGACCTTGGGCAAGTCACAACCCCAACTGCTCTGCCTTCCTCCCTCTAAAAAAAAAGAATCCCTGATTCTAGATCAATCTCCTCATTTAATAGATTTGGAAATTGATGAGGCGTTAACAAATGAAATACTTTGTTCAAGGTCACACAGATAGTAAATGGCAGCCCCAGGATTCCGTCCTCTGACTTTGGATGTGATGCTTCTTCCACTGAATCAACCCTTCCCCAGTTTCCTGTGAGTTTACTTACGTAGCACAGAACTACGTTTTTAAATTGCTCTTCCGTGGATCCCTGAGGTTCCACAAAAGTCCAGAGGATTCTACAAAAGTAAAAGATCTAACCTATCATTTTGTTCTCTGTGTTGGTTACTTGCCAGTTGTGCATGCAAACAATAGGGAGGATCTTTAGAGATTGATATTGAAATTGATCAAATGATAAAAAAAAGTCAGCTCCTTACTGGACTAGACTCAATCACTGACTGTGTCCGATAATATATAATGCCCATGTGAAAGCATCTTGGAAAAATGTCATCAAAATATATATAAAGTCATCAAAATCTTTTATATCCAAAGAACTGGTTTATTTAATGATAAATATAATTTTGTACCAACAAACTTTATCAATAAGTAAAATTGCTGAGTTCAAGGAGAGAAGTTTTTTAAATGTTGAAAAAAACATCAATGAGAAAACATTCATCTACAAACAGTTTGAGTGCTATGTCTGAGATATAGAAGAAACATAAATATGTCAATAAATATTTTCAATTAGGGTTTATTTAGAGTGATCCTGACATCTGCCAAATTACATTGACATTTGCCAATTAAAAAAAAAAATTTAATCATTCCACGGTTCTAGGAAAAATGCAATAGCAATTATAAACACAATGTAATCCATTTTAAGGCAAGGCTCAGGTTTGTTTGGTTTTTTTTAATGAAAATTTATCATAGAATCACTAAATTACAGATTTAGAAGGAACTTCAAAAACTCTCTTGTCCAACCCATACCTAAACAAAATCCCCCTTAGAATATACCCTTCAGTGAGAAGATTCTTCAACCCATTCCACTTCTGAATAATTCTCATTGTTAGGAAGTTTTCCCTTCCATTAAACTTAAATCTGCTTCTCTGCAATTTCTACCTAGTTCTCCTATCTGCGACTAAGCAGAACAAGTCTAATTCCCCTTCCATTTATAATTTCTCTTTCAAATACTTAAAGAAAACTATCTTGTGTCTTCTAAGTCTTCTCTTCTTAAGGCAGATTCATTTAGCTGGACATTGACTAGAGCTTTCTCTCTGTCAAAAGGACAATAACTCAAAGTTTCTTGACTCATTATACTAAATCATTTATTCTTCAAAAGCTGGAGGAAGAAATCAGGAAAATTTTTGTTCAGGATCAGATTCTTTTTTTTTTTTAAATAGTATTTTATTTTTTCCATTTTACATGTAAAGACAATTTTTAACATTCATTTAAAAAATTTTCTCCCTCCCTTCCACCCCTTTTCCCTCCCCAAACTGGTAATTTGATATAGATTATATATGTGCAATGATGTAAAACATATTTCCATACTAGTCATGTTACAAAAGAAGAAACAGACCAAAAGCAAAAAACTAAACACAAAAAAATAAAGACAGTGGAAATAGTATGCTTTGATATGCATTCAGACTCTTATCAGTTCTTTCTCTGGATGTAGATAGCATTTTCCACAGGATCGGATTCTTGCCAATAAAAAAGAATCAGTAATTTGAGGTGGAAATGATGGGAAATGTTGGGGAAAGTAACCATTACATTTTAGAATGCGCATTTTATTATAAATAAGCATCTTATTTTAACTCTGTGTTTCCCCAAAGCCTGGCAGAGTTTGCCTCTCACAGAAAGGGTTAGACGAGTATTTACAAATAAACAAATGAATCAAACATAAAAAGGAGAGAAAGAAGAGGAAAGAAAATTCAGACATAATCAGATGTGTATATTAGCTTTGGGGAGAGCTGATTTCAAATGGTTCAGAAATAGGATAGACAGAATTCCAGGAACCAAACCTTTGCATAGTAAGTCAGTCCAGGAAAGATAGGAAGCACTAGACACTGAAATTCCAAATCACAAAGAGAATTTATGTCAACGAATGAGAAAGAGGAGAATTGTCTTGGAGACTCGTGGAAAAAAAGAGATTCACTTTCCAACTTAGGGGAGTATGGAAAAGACAGAAAGACAGGTAATTAAGGATAAGTACAAACACATAGCATGGTATTATAAGATTTATACATGTAGAGCTGTCTAGCGTATAAACATATATACATACACACATAGATGGACATAGGCACAAAGTATCCCAAAAGTCTTAGGATGGTTTTAAGCTATGAAAGCTTTTGGGATATCTTATATTGATATGTGTGTATGTGTGCATACATATATGTGGGTGTGTATATGCATGTGTGTGTGTGTATGTGTGTGTGTGTGTGTTAGACAAGGTCAAGGCCCACCAAGGGTAGGCAGCCTTTCTTCCAAGAGGGTTATCAGGCTAGACATATCTATCTGCCAGTCCTCAAGTATGTCTAGTCTCAGAATGGGATGATGAGAGGTTCAGAAAGAAAGCTTCTTCCCTGATCACTCTTAATTGGGGAGGATGGCCACTAGTTAACACTCACTAGTTTAGCCCTTTCCCACGAAATGCCATCACATGTGCACACACACACACACACACACACACACACACAGACATCATGAATTGCAAACAGCAAGTAAATTTATTTATACAAGCAAAACAGCAAACACATCAGAGTTCTGCTGATAAGAATATACAAGAAAAAATGAGTTTTTCATCTGGGAATGAGATAAGACCTCGGTTTAAACCAGAAGAGAGAGAATGATCTCACTCGGAGGAGATACACTCTCTTGCAGTATATCTAGAATTGTAAACCCAGGAGGTCAAGGAATATGATTGGGCTGGCTCCTGCTTATATCCATGGCTCTGAGGGCTCCAGTCCACTATTCAAGCCTCTCTCTGTCTCTCTCTCTCTCTCTCTGTGTCTCTGTCTCTGTGTGTGTATCTCTGTCTCTCTGTCTCTCTCTCTCTGTGTCTCTCTGTCTCTGTCTCTTTCTCTCTCCCCCTGCCCTCTTCCCTCTTCCTCCCTCCCCCCCTTTCTCTCTCCATATATCTCCAAAGTTTCTCCCTAGAGTGTCTGTAACTTACTGAAGTAAATGCCTTACACAGATACACATCATCATGCCAGAACTCTCAAGCAATCAGAAATCATATCTCCCACCCTATTACACAGCAAACAGCACAGGGCTATTCTGCCCCCCCCCCCAAAAAAAAAAATTGTTCTGGTCTTGGACAGAAGGCAGATTATAGGACTACTATAAGAATAGCTTAAGGGGTAATAAAGCTTAGAATGACCTGAGACTATCAAGGAATGCTTAAGACAACCAAAGGTTTTGTGGTTTTATTTGCGACTTTGGGAAAAAAGAAAAATCAAAGAAAGGACAGAAACAATGTTTGGGTTGGATGAGACAATGATAACAGGGAGAAAAGGCAGAAGTAATTGTTTGTTTTTGTTTTTATTTGCCATTAAAAAATTTTGTCCTGGATAGAAAAAAGCAGAAATGATTAATATGTATTTAAAACCCAAACTAACTAGGGAGACAGTAAGAAAGCATCTCTCTGCCTTAGTGAATTCAAGTCACTAAGCCCAGACAAAAAACATATCCTGGGTCTAAAGGGAATTGGCAAATATGATTTCTAAGCAACAGTCAGTGGTATTTGGAAGCTCAAGGAGGAGTTCTCTTTGCCATGATGACTACCTGAGGTGGAGACAGGCTGCCCAGCTCTTACTCAAGCAGATCCCTGAAGTTCATACCAGACTTATTAGTGACTAATTAAATATGAAAAACTACAATAAGTTACATCTCTGTCTTCATCACAGAACTGTGCAGAAAGTTAGCTAGAAGTCTGCAGAAAACAGGAACGGAAGCCCCTTAAGTAAATCAAACTTAAGAACAACCAGAGACGGGAAACATAGCTTTTAAGACCCCATGTTGAGAGACAACAAAAGCAGAGAGCTGGCTCAAAAAAGCCCAGGAATAGCCAGAAAGCCCCAGGATGAGAAGGCTAGGAGGCCTAGGAAAAGACAACAGGCAACAACAACCAATGACCAGCGACCAGCTCTGATAACCAGTGCTCAGACCTGGATAACCCACACCCAGGGGCTCTGAGGTCCCTATCACTCTGTCCTGAGATACTAGGGAAGTCCCTGAAGATCCAGTGCTCTGAATCCCCAAAATCCAGTGGGGGCTAACCCTGATGGTGGAAGTCTGCACAAGAACCCTAAGGACCCAGGGCAGGACCAAGAAGGGCAATCTACCCCACCCAACAGCACATCAGGGGATGGAGTCTGGCTCTGCCCTAAAGCCCCAATTCAGAAATTAAAGTTGGAGAGATGAGCGAATCAGAGAAAACACCATACAGTAGCTTTGAAACAACTGCAAGTAGAAACTCAAAAGGAAAAAAAATGGATTTTCCACAAGAACTATATGAAGACCTAAAAACATGAAGAGATTTTTAAAATGAAATAAAAGTACTAAAGGAAAGAAACAGAAAGAGAGGAAGCCGCTTAGAAGAGGAAGTAGTAAACTTTATTCACATAATGAATTCCCTGAAAGCTATAATATCCCAAACAGATATTTCATATCCATGAAATAGCAAGAAATATTAGAATAAAATAAAAATATGAAAAATAGAAGAAAATGTAAAGTATCTGACATCACAAACAACTGATCTGGAAAATACATCAAGGAGAAAGCATTTAAGAATCATTGAACTCCCTAAAAACTATGGGGGAAAACCTGAATACTATATTTCAATAAATCATAAGTGAAAATTTCCCAGCTCTACTTGAACTGGAGAACAAAGTAAAAATAGAAAGAACACACCAATTGCCTCCTGAAAGGAACCCTTAAATGAAAAGCCCCAGGAATGTCATAGCCAAAATCCAGAATTCCTACATTAAAAAAAAAAAAGGTACTGCAAAAATCCAGAAAGAAACTGTATAAATGCCAATAAATCACACTCAAGATCACACCAAACTTTCTAAAAACAAGAGATCTTGGAATATAATATTCCCAAAGGCAAAAGACATATATATGAACAAGCTCACAATCAAAAATAACTTGCCCTAGAAAGTTGAGTAAAATTGTAAAAAATGTGGGAGGAGGGAATAGGCCTTTAATGGAATCTAGAGGACTCTGAAGAATTTTTAATGAAAAGACCAGGGTTGAATAGAAACTTTGAAATACAAACACAGGAGTCCAAGAAACATATATTCATTTGAGCAATTGAAAGCAACTATAGGGTAATGTAGTGCTAACATTCTAATGGGGGAAAAGAAAAAAGTGTCCCTTCAGTCAGAACTTTAATACCTTCTAAGGGTATTGAGGGAGTTTAATAGGAGAAGCAGAAAGAGTATGGTAGGAGGGGACTAGTTCTGTTCTGAGAGTTTTAAAAGGAGAAATAGATGGATAATTTTGAAAGTACCATATAGAATGTATTATGTACATTTTAAAAAGTAAACACTAAGAAATGGAAATTTATGGTTTCATATATAATCCTCTTTTTGTATTCTATAGTGTATACAGAATTGCTTCTCTTTTGGGAGGTTTAATTTCATAATTCAAATTTTTGTTGAAAAGATTGTGAAAGATAGGAGATGTGCCCCAGAATAAGAGAAAATATTGTCCTGATTTTCAAGAAGAAGGAGGAGGAGAAGGAGGAGGAGGAGAAAAAAAGAAGAAGGAAGAGGAGGAGGAGGAGAACTAGGAAAAGGAGAAGAAGAAGAAGAAGAAGAAGAAGAAGAAGAAGAAGAAGAAGAAGAAGAAGAAGAAGAAGAAGAAGAAGAAGAAAAAGAAGAAAAAGAAGAAGAAGAAGAAGAAAAGTGAAGTTTGCAAACTGTAGGTCAATGAGTTTGATGGTGATTCCTGGCTAATTCTAGAACACATTATAGTTACTATTGTTGTCATTGTTTGTCCTTCCTTCTAGAATAAGACCAATGACATCAGGAAGGTGATGTCTTGACTTGCAAGTGAATTGGATTTTAGTGAGGCAGGACTGTGCAAAATCATGTCTCACTCTGTCCTCCAGGGTCTCCTGAGTCCAGTGGCAAGATCATCATGGAGATGCTCTTAGATCAGTGGGAAACCGTGGCCTTTTTAAGCTAAGGTCTTTCTCAGGTCTCAGTGTATCTGAGGCAACACCCATCCAATGATTTAAGACTAGGTAAGAAATGAGGCAAAAGATGATCTAGTTTGTCTAATACATATATAGATAGATATACATATACATATACATATATATATATATATATATATAAAAATCAAACTGGGAAACAATTGTTATTTACACTCCCTCTGAGCCATCAAAACCCAAACAATGACCAAGTGAGGCTTGGTCTTGGATCTATTATTGGTCAATCAGTGAGAGCCCTAGTGATTTGGATTTAAGGCATGGTAAAGTAGTTCCATTTGAATCCCAATGGGCTTTATCAAAGTGTGGTTTTTCAGAGCTCTATTTCAAGAAATCATAAATGAGAACACATTCTTAAAGGGTTAGTAAAAAATATATAATCACGAAGAGTCAATATGGCTTCCTCAAGAATAGGCTATGACAGATTAACTTCATTTCCTTTTTTGACACAGTCAGTATACAGGCGAATGGAGGAATGCATTAGCTATAGTCTACTCAGATTTTAGCAATGCATTTGATAAAGTCTCTCTTACTGTTCTTATGTATAAATTGGATGGGGTATGAACTATGCAGTAGTAGAATAACTGGATATGGAACTTTCTGAAAGACTGGACTCAAATAGTAGTTACCAAATTTGGTGACTATTTAGAAAGAGCTCTAGCAGACTACCTGAAGAGTCTGTTCTAAGTGGTATGTTAACACCTTTGTGAATGAATTGGAAAAAAGTGTAGTTCAAATAAGTCAAACATGCGGCCCTCAATACTCTTGAATGCTACCCAAACCAGATTAACATATGATTGGGAAATATTTCAAGCAAAATAAATAAAAATATAATAAAACACAGATAATATTACATTTTAAAGCTAAGTCAATATGCAGCCCATAGGGATCCTTAAGTATGGATGAGAGGCTTCCATTTATAATTGAATTTGGCACCGCCACTACAGAAGACATGATTATCAAGTGTGCATATTGCAGAAAGGAGAAATTAGCTAACAAATTGTATGATAGGTTCCAAAAAGTTATGGGCAGACTTGAACCCTGAACTAAGGCTATTAAGATGGAACTTAATAGGGGCAAATGTGAAATCTTTAAGTTAAGTTCAGAAGATCAACTTCACAAGTACAGCTTGGGGAAAGCTGGCAAAATAGTGGTTCATCTGAAAAAAAAACATCAAGGGTTTTTTTGGCGGACTTCTAGCTCAATGTAAGTCAACAATCTCATATGGCAACCAAATTAAAGCTACCTAATGTAATCCTAGGCTGTATCAAGAAAAGAATAGCTTCCCAAGAGTAAGAATAAGAATAAATATGACTATGTACATAAATATAATAAGTATAATAACATATTCCCAAAAATATGTTCATCTGTACGCTGCCCCGGACAGATAACGTCTGGAATACTGTGTTGCACTCTTAGAACCAAAGTTTAAGAAGGAAAATTATTTTTCCAATTGATTTGAATTGTTTATCTTTGAGTGTTCAGAATTATATTCTTGCGATCTTGTGAATGCTCTTGAATCAGCTTCCCCCATAGAATTTTAGGCTATAAGATCCTACTTAAATTTCTCTGAACCTCTTAAAATTCTCCTAAAATCAAGGGTGTTGCAATTTATAAAACCTCAGAAAAGCTCCTTGTCTTTCCTCCTATATCATTAATTCTAATAATAAGTAGTCACTTCTCTCCAAGGTTCTCATTGCTTATACTTAAACAACCAGTTACCTCTTTTTTGTTAGAATCTAGGCCAGAATAGCAGTTCCCCCTTGTCCCTTGGTACAGCAAAAATTACACTGGTTCTTGAGTCAGAGAACTTGAGTTCAAAATCCACCTCTAACACTACTTGTATAATCTTAGGCAAGTCATTTAAGCTCCCTGGGCCTCAATTTCTTCATTTGTTAATTGAGAGGGGACAGACTAGATGGCCTCTAAGCACCCTTCCAGATCTATGATCTTCCTTCCTCAACATCTTGAAAAAAGAAGTTACCATCAAGGCAGGCCAAGAACGTTATCCACTGCTCTGCTTCTGGCAGAGAAAAAATTCCAAGAGCTCTTTCTCACAATTGAAGTTGTCCATTCCTGTAATATTATACCTCCATGCTAGATTTATGATCTCTTTTCTGATCTATTCTTATATCTCCTCTTTCTGCCCAAGTGGGCTTCAGTATACTCCCACAGCAATATCATTTTTGTTTCTCTTTCTAGTGAGCCTTAACTAAAGTGACTTTCCAAAGCTTCCACTCTCCACTTCCTGGATTTCCTCCTGACTTTGTCTTCTTAATATATAATGCTACTCTGGTCTTCCCTTTGATCTATTTTGTGCCTTTAGAATAAGACAGCCAGGTGACTTAGTGGATAGAGTGCTAGGCCTGGAGTCAGGAAGACCTGAGTTCAATTCCAGCCTAAGACTAGCTGTGTGACTGTGGGCAAGTCACTTAACCTCTGTTGGCCTTAATCCACAGGAGAAGGAAATGGTAAACCACTCCAGTATCTTTGCCAAAAAACCCCACGGACAGTCCACGGAGTCATGAAAAGTTGGACTCGACTGAACAACAATAAATATTCCTCCAAAGCCCTATTCCATTCATGAGCCCCATCCCACCAAATCTCAATTATACCTAGGTATTCAAATTGGCCTCTTTACATTAAAATGTTCAGTCCGCCTTCTTTATGTCTCATATTTTGTGCATTTTCTATGGTCTTTTGAGACCAGGGATTTTATTGCTGTTTCCTCTCTTGGTTATCATGTCCCAAGAATTACTGGGAATCTCAACTGCTATTTTTCTTCCTACATTGTCACTGTTACTCTCCATGGTAACTGGTTTGACCAACATATGCAGGCAATTGTCTCTCCCTGCCCTCCCTTTTCAATTTAAGGCCCTCTTGTTCAGATTTCCAAGACTCTAGTCAAATACCTTTTTATCTAGTCAATTCTCATCAATTTGCATTTCATCCCTGGCCAAATGCCCATCATTCTAATATTTTGAAATCATAGTTCTTATGTTCTTCCCTTTGCTGCTTATGTTATCAAGGAGGAGGAAGCCTGAGGAACCCCCTGGTTCCAGCTCTGGTGCTTAGTGGAGAGACAAAGTGCCCCTATTATTGGGTGACAAGTAACACCTTCCCCACCCTTGAGGACTACATTCTATATTCTCCAAGACCAGTCTTGAGAAGTAGGTACAACTGATGGACTAAGGGAATGTTTCCTAATACCCAAATTGGGGGTTTTAGGTTAAGATGCTGTTGGGGGGTAGTCAGTCTGTCCATAAACAGTTATTAAGTACCTACTATGTACCAAAAAGGAGAAAAAGAAAAGCACACACAGAGAGGTCAGACTACAATCAAAGTAAAGTGTTAGTTAGCAATATTCACAGGCTGGGGAATCATAAGAACCTGGTTGTAGGGTCCTAAGACCTGAGCTCAAGAACTGGGGAGGAGGAGAAGCTTTACTGTATACTCTGTTTTATCTAGGTCAAGCAGAACCGGGAGTCTCCCTGAAGGAGACCAATAATGTCTCGGGGGACTCTAGGTGGGATGTGGTTGCTTGCTTAGAAACTTCCAGCCTACTTAAGGTGACTTGGTATTGGGGAGGGGAAGAAAGAGGAGAGGAACTTTCCAGGATACTAACTAGGGGTCTGACAATGGTCCAGAAATCCAAATCCAGTTCTGAGACAACATCTTCTTAAATAGCTCTTCAATCTAACAAAAAAAAAAATTCCAAATCTTTAGCATCAATCAGCAGCACTGAGGTGTGTATAGAGGACGGATGGATGGAAGGAAGGAAGGAAGAAAGGAAGGAACGAAGGAAGAAAGGAAGGAAAAAGCATTTATGAAGTCTCGCTGTGTGTCAGGCACTAATAACATCCACAGGAAAGAAACACAAAAGGTAGCCAGTCCCTACCCTCAAGGACCTTATATTCTAATGAGGGAAAATGAATGAATGAATGAATGAATGGAAAAGTATTCATTAAGTGTTTATTAAGTGCTTAGGAGAGTTGGTGTGACCCAGAAAAGGTGTAGGAAGTAGAACCGTGGGGCAATCAATTGACACACCCTTTCAAGAAACAATGGTAGCTGTTTAGATTACAATTCCAAAAGAAGGAAATGGAAAAGGAAGAAAGCGAGAAGGGGAGAACCTGAGCTTTAGTAGGAAGATGTCCAAGGTTGAAGAGCCAGTTTCATATACAATGAGGCCTCAGCAAATGGACAGCCCAGACCAAGGTTGAAGAGCCAGTTTCATATACAATGAGGCCTCAGCAAATGGACAGCCCAGACCAGGACAGGACTGCCAAAACTCCTCCAGGGCATGCATGATCTCTAAAGAGCAGGCCCAGCAGCAGCAACAGCAGTGGCAGCAAGTCAGAATTCCCCCACCCTCATCCCGGGTGGTTTGGCAAAACTAGGGAGACCCTTAATGCTGCCATAGGAAGCAGACCTACCAGGTGGTTTGGTGGCACAGAGAATAGGAAGCAGGTCTTGGAATCAAGAAGACTTGAGTTTGAATCCTGCCTCAGACACTTTCTAGCTGTGTGATCCTGGGAAAGTCTCCGTCAGTTTCCTCATCTGTAATATGGGTATTATAATATAATAGCACTTACCGCCAAGGATTGGTGTAAGGATCAAATGAGTTAATATATGTAAAGCACCTTAAAGAGCTATATAAATGCTAGCGATGATGGTTAACAAGAAATTGATACGTTGCTGCTTCAGTGTCTTTGCCAGGGAAGCCCCCACCACCACTACTTTTTGCTTGATTCTGGTTTTGGTTATATCATGCCTCAATCAAGAGAGTGCTGGGATATGTTTAACAATCGGCACTCTGAAAATGTACATGGTACACTTTAAATATTGTTTAATATTTAATATATAATAACATGATACTATTTGATATTGACACTTTCTTCACACTTTCTTATGTCTAGACAATGAACAAAACAGTAAATCGAACCCTGATTTGTAGCTGCCAATTCCACAGACGTAAATGCTCACACTGAAAATGTAACAGTCTGCTGGTGAGAACCTCGGTCTCTTCCCCTGCAGCATGATTTTGTGGAGACTTTCATCCAAGAGATCTGAGTATGAATCCAACATCTGACACTTCCTGGCTATGTATTCCTGAGCAAGTCACTTACCCTTTGTGAGTCTTGGTTCCCTCATTGTTTTTTTTTTGTTTTTTTTTTAAATTTATTTTTTATTTACTCATTTACTTTTAATTTACAAGATTCAGTTCCACAATCACTTGGGTTTCAGATTTTCTCCCCTCCCTTC
>JAQQSV010002149.1:18156-36013 GCA_028646515.1 Pseudochirops corinnae
TCTTGGATGAAAGTCTCCACAAAATCATGCTGCAGGGGAAGAGACCGAGGTTCTCACCAGCAGACTGTTACATTTTCAGTGTGAGCATTTACGTCTGTGGAATTGGCAGCTACAAATCAGGGTTCGATTTACTGTTTTGTTCATTGTCTAGACATAAGAAAGTGTGAAGAAAGTGTCAATATCAAATAGTATCATGTTATTATATATTAAATATTAAACAATATTTAAAGTGTACCATGTACATTTTCAGAGTGCCGATTGTTAAACATATCCCAGCACTCTCTTGATTGAGGCATGATATAACCAAAACCAGAATCAAGCAAAAAGTAGTGGTGGTGGGGGCTTCCCTGGCAAAGACACTGAAGCAGCAACGTATCAATTTCTTGTTAACCATCATCGCTAGCATTTATATAGCTCTTTAAGGTGCTTTACATATATTAACTCATTTGATCCTTACACCAATCCTTGGCGGTAAGTGCTATTATATTATAATACCCATATTACAGATGAGGAAACTGACGGAGACTTTCCCAGGATCACACAGCTAGAAAGTGTCTGAGGCAGGATTCAAACTCAAGTCTTCTTGATTCCAAGACCTGCTTCCTATTCTCTGTGCCACCAAACCACCTGGTAGGTCTGCTTCCTATGGCAGCATTAAGGGTCTCCCTAGTTTTGCCAAACCACCCGGGATGAGGGTGGGGGAATTCTGACTTGCTGCCACTGCTGTTGCTGCTGCTGGGCCTGCTCTTTAGAGATCATGCATGCCCTGGAGGAGTTTTGGCAGTCCTGTCCTGGTCTGGGCTGTCCATTTGCTGAGGCCTCATTGTATATGAAACTGGCTCTTCAACCTTGGTCTGGGCTGTCCATTTGCTGAGGCCTCATTGTATATGAAACTGGCTCTTCAACCTTGGACATCTTCCTACTAAAGCTCAGGTTCTCCCCTTCTCGCTTTCTTCCTTTTCCATTTCCTTCTTTTGGAATTGTAATCTAAACAGCTACCATTGTTTCTTGAAAGGGTGTGTCAATTGATTGCCCCACGGTTCTACTTCCTACACCTTTTCTGGGTCACACCAACTCTCCTAAGCACTTAATAAACACTTAATGAATACTTTTCCATTCATTCATTCATTCATTCATTTTCCCTCATTAGAATATAAGGTCCTTGAGGGTAGGGACTGGCTACCTTTTGTGTTTCTTTCCTGTGGATGTTATTAGTGCCTGACACACAGCGAGACTTCATAAATGCTTTTTCCTTCCTTTCTTCCTTCGTTCCTTCCTTTCTTCCTTCCTTCCTTCCATCCATCCGTCCTCTATACACACCTCAGTGCTGCTGATTGATGCTAAAGATTTGGAATTTTTTTTTTTGTTAGATTGAAGAGCTATTTAAGAAGATGTTGTCTCAGAACTGGATTTGGATTTCTGGACCATTGTCAGACCCCTAGTTAGTATCCTGGAAAGTTCCTCTCCTCTTTCTTCCCCTCCCCAATACCAAGTCACCTTAAGTAGGCTGGAAGTTTCTAAGCAAGCAACCACATCCCACCTAGAGTCCCCCGAGACATTATTGGTCTCCTTCAGGGAGACTCCCGGTTCTGCTTGACCTAGATAAAACAGAGTATACAGTAAAGCTTCTCCTCCTCCCCAGTTCTTGAGCTCAGGTCTTAGGACCCTACAACCAGGTTCTTATGATTCCCCAGCCTGTGAATATTGCTAACTAACACTTTACTTTGATTGTAGTCTGACCTCTCTGTGTGTGCTTTTCTTTTTCTCCTTTTTGGTACATAGTAGGTACTTAATAACTGTTTATGGACAGACTGACTACCCCCCAACAGCATCTTAACCTAAAACCCCCAATTTGGGTATTAGGAAACATTCCCTTAGTCCATCAGTTGTACCTACTTCTCAAGACTGGTCTTGGAGAATATAGAATGTAGTCCTCAAGGGTGGGGAAGGTGTTACTTGTCACCCAATAATAGGGGCACTTTGTCTCTCCACTAAGCACCAGAGCTGGAACCAGGGGGTTCCTCAGGCTTCCTCCTCCTTGATAACATAAGCAGCAAAGGGAAGAACATAAGAACTATGATTTCAAAATATTAGAATGATGGGCATTTGGCCAGGGATGAAATGCAAATTGATGAGAATTGACTAGATAAAAAGGTATTTGACTAGAGTCTTGGAAATCTGAACAAGAGGGCCTTAAATTGAAAAGGGAGGGCAGGGAGAGACAATTGCCTGCATATGTTGGTCAAACCAGTTACCATGGAGAGTAACAGTGACAATGTAGGAAGAAAAATAGCAGTTGAGATTCCCAGTAATTCTTGGGACATGATAACCAAGAGAGGAAACAGCAATAAAATCCCTGGTCTCAAAAGACCATAGAAAATGCACAAAATATGAGACATAAAGAAGGCGGACTGAACATTTTAATGTAAAGAGGCCAATTTGAATACCTAGGTATAATTGAGATTTGGTGGGATGGGGCTCATGAATGGAATAGGGCTTTGGAGGAATATTTATTGTTGTTCAGTCGAGTCCAACTTTTCATGACTCCGTGGACTGTCCGTGGGGTTTTTTGGCAAAGATACTGGAGTGGTTTACCATTTCCTTCTCCTGTGGATTAAGGCCAACAGAGGTTAAGTGACTTGCCCACAGTCACACAGCTAGTCTTAGGCTGGAATTGAACTCAGGTCTTCCTGACTCCAGGCCTAGCACTCTATCCACTAAGTCACCTGGCTGTCTTATTCTAAAGGCACAAAATAGATCAAAGGGAAGACCAGAGTAGCATTATATATTAAGAAGACAAAGTCAGGAGGAAATCCAGGAAGTGGAGAGTGGAAGCTTTGGAAAGTCACTTTAGTTAAGGCTCACTAGAAAGAGAAACAAAAATGATATTGCTGTGGGAGTATACTGAAGCCCACTTGGGCAGAAAGAGGAGATATAAGAATAGATCAGAAAAGAGATCATAAATCTAGCATGGAGGTATAATATTACAGGAATGGACAACTTCAATTGTGAGAAAGAGCTCTTGGAATTTTTTCTCTGCCAGAAGCAGAGCAGTGGATAACGTTCTTGGCCTGCCTTGATGGTAACTTCTTTTTTCAAGATGTTGAGGAAGGAAGATCATAGATCTGGAAGGGTGCTTAGAGGCCATCTAGTCTGTCCCCTCTCAATTAACAAATGAAGAAATTGAGGCCCAGGGAGCTTAAATGACTTGCCTAAGATTATACAAGTAGTGTTAGAGGTGGATTTTGAACTCAAGTTCTCTGACTCAAGAACCAGTGTAATTTTTGCTGTACCAAGGGACAAGGGGGAACTGCTATTCTGGCCTAGATTCTAACAAAAAAGAGGTAACTGGTTGTTTAAGTATAAGCAATGAGAACCTTGGAGAGAAGTGACTACTTATTATTAGAATTAATGATATAGGAGGAAAGACAAGGAGCTTTTCTGAGGTTTTATAAATTGCAACACCCTTGATTTTAGGAGAATTTTAAGAGGTTCAGAGAAATTTAAGTAGGATCTTATAGCCTAAAATTCTATGGGGGAAGCTGATTCAAGAGCATTCACAAGATCGCAAGAATATAATTCTGAACACTCAAAGATAAACAATTCAAATCAATTGGAAAAATAATTTTCCTTCTTAAACTTTGGTTCTAAGAGTGCAACACAGTATTCCAGACGTTATCTGTCCGGGGCAGCGTACAGATGAACATATTTTTGGGAATATGTTATTATACTTATTATATTTATGTACATAGTCATATTTATTCTTATTCTTACTCTTGGGAAGCTATTCTTTTCTTGATACAGCCTAGGATTACATTAGGTAGCTTTAATTTGGTTGCCATATGAGATTGTTGACTTACATTGAGCTAGAAGTCCGCCAAAAAAACCCTTGATGTTTTTTTTTCAGATGAACCACTATTTTGCCAGCTTTCCCCAAGCTGTACTTGTGAAGTTGATCTTCTGAACTTAACTTAAAGATTTCACATTTGCCCCTATTAAGTTCCATCTTAATAGCCTTAGTTCAGGGTTCAAGTCTGCCCATAACTTTTTGGAACCTATCATACAATTTGTTAGCTAATTTCTCCTTTCTGCAATATGCACACTTGATAATCATGTCTTCTGTAGTGGCGGTGCCAAATTCAATTATAAATGGAAGCCTCTCATCCATACTTAAGGATCCCTATGGGCTGCATATTGACTTAGCTTTAAAATGTAATATTATCTGTGTTTTATTATATTTTTATTTATTTTGCTTGAAATATTTCCCAATCATATGTTAATCTGGTTTGGGTAGCATTCAAGAGTATTGAGGGCCGCATGTTTGACTTATTTGAACTACACTTTTTTCCAATTCATTCACAAAGGTGTTAACATACCACTTAGAACAGACTCTTCAGGTAGTCTGCTAGAGCTCTTTCTAAATAGTCACCAAATTTGGTAACTACTATTTGAGTCCAGTCTTTCAGAAAGTTCCATATCCAGTTATTCTACTACTGCATAGTTCATACCCCATCCAATTTATACATAAGAACAGTAAGAGAGACTTTATCAAATGCATTGCTAAAATCTGAGTAGACTATAGCTAATGCATTCCTCCATTCGCCTGTATACTGACTGTGTCAAAAAAGGAAATGAAGTTAATCTGTCATAGCCTATTCTTGAGGAAGCCATATTGACTCTTCGTGATTATATATTTTTTACTAACCCTTTAAGAATGTGTTCTCATTTATGATTTCTTGAAATAGAGCTCTGAAAAACCACACTTTGATAAAGCCCATTGGGATTCAAATGGAACTACTTTACCATGCCTTAAATCCAAATCACTAGGGCTCTCACTGATTGACCAATAATAGATCCAAGACCAAGCCTCACTTGGTCATTGTTTGGGTTTTGATGGCTCAGAGGGAGTGTAAATAACAATTGTTTCCCAGTTTGATTTTTATATATATATATATATATATATGTATATGTATATGTATATCTATCTATATATGTATTAGACAAACTAGAT
Source organism: Pseudochirops corinnae (assembly GCA_028646515.1). Classification (NCBI taxonomy): domain Eukaryota; kingdom Metazoa; phylum Chordata; class Mammalia; order Diprotodontia; family Pseudocheiridae; genus Pseudochirops; species Pseudochirops corinnae. The sequence continues at coordinate 23,168 of JAQQSV010002149.1, forward strand.
CATCTTTTGCCTCATTTCTTACCTAGTCTTAAATCATTGGATGGGTGTTGCCTCAGATACACTGAGACCTGAGAAAGACCTTAGCTTAAAAAGGCCACGGTTTCCCACTGATCTAAGAGCATCTCCATGATGATCTTGCCACTGGACTCAGGAGACCCTGGAGGACAGAGTGAGACATGATTTTGCACAGTCCTGCCTCACTAAAATCCAATTCACTTGCAAGTCAAGACATCACCTTCCTGATGTCATTGGTCTTATTCTAGAAGGAAGGACAAACAATGACAACAATAGTAACTATAATGTGTTCTAGAATTAGCCAGGAATCACCATCAAACTCATTGACCTACAGTTTGCAAACTTCACTTTTCTTCTTCTTCTTCTTCTTTTTCTTCTTTTTCTTCTTCTTCTTCTTCTTCTTCTTCTTCTTCTTCTTCTTCTTCTTCTTCTTCTTCTTCTTCTTCTTCTTCTTCTCCTTTTCCTAGTTCTCCTCCTCCTCCTCTTCCTTCTTCTTTTTTTCTCCTCCTCCTCCTTCTCCTCCTCCTTCTTCTTGAAAATCAGGACAATATTTTCTCTTATTCTGGGGCACATCTCCTATCTTTCACAATCTTTTCAACAAAAATTTGAATTATGAAATTAAACCTCCCAAAAGAGAAGCAATTCTGTATACACTATAGAATACAAAAAGAGGATTATATATGAAACCATAAATTTCCATTTCTTAGTGTTTACTTTTTAAAATGTACATAATACATTCTATATGGTACTTTCAAAATTATCCATCTATTTCTCCTTTTAAAACTCTCAGAACAGAACTAGTCCCCTCCTACCATACTCTTTCTGCTTCTCCTATTAAACTCCCTCAATACCCTTAGAAGGTATTAAAGTTCTGACTGAAGGGACACTTTTTTCTTTTCCCCCATTAGAATGTTAGCACTACATTACCCTATAGTTGCTTTCAATTGCTCAAATGAATATATGTTTCTTGGACTCCTGTGTTTGTATTTCAAAGTTTCTATTCAACCCTGGTCTTTTCATTAAAAATTCTTCAGAGTCCTCTAGATTCCATTAAAGGCCTATTCCCTCCTCCCACATTTTTTACAATTTTACTCAACTTTCTAGGGCAAGTTATTTTTGATTGTGAGCTTGTTCATATATATGTCTTTTGCCTTTGGGAATATTATATTCCAAGATCTCTTGTTTTTAGAAAGTTTGGTGTGATCTTGAGTGTGATTTATTGGCATTTATACAGTTTCTTTCTGGATTTTTGCAGTACCTTTTTTTTTTTTAATGTAGGAATTCTGGATTTTGGCTATGACATTCCTGGGGCTTTTCATTTAAGGGTTCCTTTCAGGAGGCAATTGGTGTGTTCTTTCTATTTTTACTTTGTTCTCCAGTTCAAGTAGAGCTGGGAAATTTTCACTTATGATTTATTGAAATATAGTATTCAGGTTTTCCCCCATAGTTTTTAGGGAGTTCAATGATTCTTAAATGCTTTCTCCTTGATGTATTTTCCAGATCAGTTGTTTGTGATGTCAGATACTTTACATTTTCTTCTATTTTTCATATTTTTATTTTATTCTAATATTTCTTGCTATTTCATGGATATGAAATATCTGTTTGGGATATTATAGCTTTCAGGGAATTCATTATGTGAATAAAGTTTACTACTTCCTCTTCTAAGCGGCTTCCTCTCTTTCTGTTTCTTTCCTTTAGTACTTTTATTTCATTTTAAAAATCTCTTCATGTTTTTAGGTCTTCATATAGTTCTTGTGGAAAATCCATTTTTTTTCCTTTTGAGTTTCTACTTGCAGTTGTTTCAAAGCTACTGTATGGTGTTTTCTCTGATTCGCTCATCTCTCCAACTTTAATTTCTGAATTGGGGCTTTAGGGCAGAGCCAGACTCCATCCCCTGATGTGCTGTTGGGTGGGGTAGATTGCCCTTCTTGGTCCTGCCCTGGGTCCTTAGGGTTCTTGTGCAGACTTCCACCATCAGGGTTAGCCCCCACTGGATTTTGGGGATTCAGAGCACTGGATCTTCAGGGACTTCCCTAGTATCTCAGGACAGAGTGATAGGGACCTCAGAGCCCCTGGGTGTGGGTTATCCAGGTCTGAGCACTGGTTATCAGAGCTGGTCGCTGGTCATTGGTTGTTGTTGCCTGTTGTCTTTTCCTAGGCCTCCTAGCCTTCTCATCCTGGGGCTTTCTGGCTATTCCTGGGCTTTTTTGAGCCAGCTCTCTGCTTTTGTTGTCTCTCAACATGGGGTCTTAAAAGCTATGTTTCCCGTCTCTGGTTGTTCTTAAGTTTGATTTACTTAAGGGGCTTCCGTTCCTGTTTTCTGCAGACTTCTAGCTAACTTTCTGCACAGTTCTGTGATGAAGACAGAGATGTAACTTATTGTAGTTTTTCATATTTAATTAGTCACTAATAAGTCTGGTATGAACTTCAGGGATCTGCTTGAGTAAGAGCTGGGCAGCCTGTCTCCACCTCAGGTAGTCATCATGGCAAAGAGAACTCCTCCTTGAGCTTCCAAATACCACTGACTGTTGCTTAGAAATCATATTTGCCAATTCCCTTTAGACCCAGGATATGTTTTTTGTCTGGGCTTAGTGACTTGAATTCACTAAGGCAGAGAGATGCTTTCTTACTGTCTCCCTAGTTAGTTTGGGTTTTAAATACATATTAATCATTTCTGCTTTTTTCTATCCAGGACAAAATTTTTTAATGGCAAATAAAAACAAAAACAAACAATTACTTCTGCCTTTTCTCCCTGTTATCATTGTCTCATCCAACCCAAACATTGTTTCTGTCCTTTCTTTGATTTTTCTTTTTTCCCAAAGTCGCAAATAAAACCACAAAACCTTTGGTTGTCTTAAGCATTCCTTGATAGTCTCAGGTCATTCTAAGCTTTATTACCCCTTAAGCTATTCTTATAGTAGTCCTATAATCTGCCTTCTGTCCAAGACCAGAACAATTTTTTTTTTTGGGGGGGGGGGCAGAATAGCCCTGTGCTGTTTGCTGTGTAATAGGGTGGGAGATATGATTTCTGATTGCTTGAGAGTTCTGGCATGATGATGTGTATCTGTGTAAGGCATTTACTTCAGTAAGTTACAGACACTCTAGGGAGAAACTTTGGAGATATATGGAGAGAGAAAGGGGGGGAGGGAGGAAGAGGGAAGAGGGCAGGGGGAGAGAGAAAGAGACAGAGACAGAGAGACACAGAGAGAGAGAGACAGAGAGACAGAGATACACACACAGAGACAGAGACACAGAGAGAGAGAGAGAGAGACAGAGAGAGGCTTGAATAGTGGACTGGAGCCCTCAGAGCCATGGATATAAGCAGGAGCCAGCCCAATCATATTCCTTGACCTCCTGGGTTTACAATTCTAGATATACTGCAAGAGAGTGTATCTCCTCCGAGTGAGATCATTCTCTCTCTTCTGGTTTAAACCGAGGTCTTATCTCATTCCCAGATGAAAAACTCATTTTTTCTTGTATATTCTTATCAGCAGAACTCTGATGTGTTTGCTGTTTTGCTTGTATAAATAAATTTACTTGCTGTTTGCAATTCATGATGTCTGTGTGTGTGTGTGTGTGTGTGTGTGTGTGTGCACATGTGATGGCATTTCGTGGGAAAGGGCTAAACTAGTGAGTGTTAACTAGTGGCCATCCTCCCCAATTAAGAGTGATCAGGGAAGAAGCTTTCTTTCTGAACCTCTCATCATCCCATTCTGAGACTAGACATACTTGAGGACTGGCAGATAGATATGTCTAGCCTGATAACCCTCTTGGAAGAAAGGCTGCCTACCCTTGGTGGGCCTTGACCTTGTCTAACACACACACACACACATACACACACACACATGCATATACACACCCACATATATGTATGCACACATACACACATATCAATATAAGATATCCCAAAAGCTTTCATAGCTTAAAACCATCCTAAGACTTTTGGGATACTTTGTGCCTATGTCCATCTATGTGTGTATGTATATATGTTTATACGCTAGACAGCTCTACATGTATAAATCTTATAATACCATGCTATGTGTTTGTACTTATCCTTAATTACCTGTCTTTCTGTCTTTTCCATACTCCCCTAAGTTGGAAAGTGAATCTCTTTTTTTCCACGAGTCTCCAAGACAATTCTCCTCTTTCTCATTCGTTGACATAAATTCTCTTTGTGATTTGGAATTTCAGTGTCTAGTGCTTCCTATCTTTCCTGGACTGACTTACTATGCAAAGGTTTGGTTCCTGGAATTCTGTCTATCCTATTTCTGAACCATTTGAAATCAGCTCTCCCCAAAGCTAATATACACATCTGATTATGTCTGAATTTTCTTTCCTCTTCTTTCTCTCCTTTTTATGTTTGATTCATTTGTTTATTTGTAAATACTCGTCTAACCCTTTCTGTGAGAGGCAAACTCTGCCAGGCTTTGGGGAAACACAGAGTTAAAATAAGATGCTTATTTATAATAAAATGCGCATTCTAAAATGTAATGGTTACTTTCCCCAACATTTCCCATCATTTCCACCTCAAATTACTGATTCTTTTTTATTGGCAAGAATCCGATCCTGTGGAAAATGCTATCTACATCCAGAGAAAGAACTGATAAGAGTCTGAATGCATATCAAAGCATACTATTTCCACTGTCTTTATTTTTTTGTGTTTAGTTTTTTGCTTTTGGTCTGTTTCTTCTTTTGTAACATGACTAGTATGGAAATATGTTTTACATCATTGCACATATATAATCTATATCAAATTACCAGTTTGGGGAGGGAAAAGGGGTGGAAGGGAGGGAGAAAATTTTTTAAATGAATGTTAAAAATTGTCTTTACATGTAAAATGGAAAAAATAAAATACTATTTAAAAAAAAAAAAGAATCTGATCCTGAACAAAAATTTTCCTGATTTCTTCCTCCAGCTTTTGAAGAATAAATGATTTAGTATAATGAGTCAAGAAACTTTGAGTTATTGTCCTTTTGACAGAGAGAAAGCTCTAGTCAATGTCCAGCTAAATGAATCTGCCTTAAGAAGAGAAGACTTAGAAGACACAAGATAGTTTTCTTTAAGTATTTGAAAGAGAAATTATAAATGGAAGGGGAATTAGACTTGTTCTGCTTAGTCGCAGATAGGAGAACTAGGTAGAAATTGCAGAGAAGCAGATTTAAGTTTAATGGAAGGGAAAACTTCCTAACAATGAGAATTATTCAGAAGTGGAATGGGTTGAAGAATCTTCTCACTGAAGGGTATATTCTAAGGGGGATTTTGTTTAGGTATGGGTTGGACAAGAGAGTTTTTGAAGTTCCTTCTAAATCTGTAATTTAGTGATTCTATGATAAATTTTCATTAAAAAAAACCAAACAAACCTGAGCCTTGCCTTAAAATGGATTACATTGTGTTTATAATTGCTATTGCATTTTTCCTAGAACCGTGGAATGATTAAATTTTTTTTTTTAATTGGCAAATGTCAATGTAATTTGGCAGATGTCAGGATCACTCTAAATAAACCCTAATTGAAAATATTTATTGACATATTTATGTTTCTTCTATATCTCAGACATAGCACTCAAACTGTTTGTAGATGAATGTTTTCTCATTGATGTTTTTTTCAACATTTAAAAAACTTCTCTCCTTGAACTCAGCAATTTTACTTATTGATAAAGTTTGTTGGTACAAAATTATATTTATCATTAAATAAACCAGTTCTTTGGATATAAAAGATTTTGATGACTTTATATATATTTTGATGACATTTTTCCAAGATGCTTTCACATGGGCATTATATATTATCGGACACAGTCAGTGATTGAGTCTAGTCCAGTAAGGAGCTGACTTTTTTTTATCATTTGATCAATTTCAATATCAATCTCTAAAGATCCTCCCTATTGTTTGCATGCACAACTGGCAAGTAACCAACACAGAGAACAAAATGATAGGTTAGATCTTTTACTTTTGTAGAATCCTCTGGACTTTTGTGGAACCTCAGGGATCCACGGAAGAGCAATTTAAAAACGTAGTTCTGTGCTACGTAAGTAAACTCACAGGAAACTGGGGAAGGGTTGATTCAGTGGAAGAAGCATCACATCCAAAGTCAGAGGACGGAATCCTGGGGCTGCCATTTACTATCTGTGTGACCTTGAACAAAGTATTTCATTTGTTAACGCCTCATCAATTTCCAAATCTATTAAATGAGGAGATTGATCTAGAATCAGGGATTCTTTTTTTTTAGAGGGAGGAAGGCAGAGCAGTTGGGGTTGTGACTTGCCCAAGGTCATATGGCTAGTAAGTGTTAAGTGTCTGGGACAGGGTTTGAACTGAGGCCCTCCTGACTCCAGGGCCGGTGCTCTATTCACTGCACCACCTAGCCACTCCTAGCATCAGGGATTCTTAACTTCTTTTGTCTCATGGAGCCCTTTGGCAGGTGGGTGAGATTAAGACTCCCTTCTCAGAATGTTTTTGAAGGAATAAAATAAAATACATAAAATTGCAAAGGAAACCAATTATATTGAAAGATATTTATCAAAATAGAATACAGAACCCATCTAAGTTGTTAGCTGATCCCTAGAGTCCCTTCTGGCTCTAGGTTACTATTGGCTGGGTCTGGTAAAAATATATTTCCCTAGAATCATGTAAATTTTATCATTCTATAATCTATGGAATCATTAGGCCACATTAAGATAGCCAGAGGAAGTCTTCTAAGGTCTGGTAATTCCTGTATATACAAGAGGCATGTCCAGGTAAACTTGGCTTTGCTTCCCAGCAGCCGCCATTAGTGTCTTCTGGCATACATTCAGTGCCCACAGCACAGGATTATCCAAGAGAATATGAAGGAGGGGAAACTCCAAGTCAGGACTGAGCAGGAAGAGAAGATGGAAGTGGGAAGATAGGCAAATGGCTATTGCAGCAAGGTTGTCCTTTGAGCTGCACCCCATCCTATCAAGGAGTTGTCATTGCTCCTCTTCTCCCTCTCGTTGCACCAGACTAGGATTCATTGTGACACAGTTGCCTTCTGGCAGCCTTCTGAGACTGTCTTCACTCTCTGAGCCAGAGGGTTCTACTGGGAAGCTGCTGGAGGGGGCCAAGGGTTTCCTGCACCAAGGAGGAAGTTTTGAGCCAGGACAAGAAGTGCCCAATGGAAATGAAGAGCAGCCATCTTCCTGGTTGATATGCCCAGGGGATACAAGGAAGTTTTCTACAAAGCTCCTCAGTTCCTGTGCTGACACCTGGCTGTGAGCACCTTTAGCCTGATGTGATGCCTTTAGACCAGAGATTCCCCAGCAGATACGTGTGGGAAGAGGTGGTTATGCTTTGGGAGGGGTTATTTCAATGTAATTTTCTAGTATTTGCATTCTATTTTAAGTAAATTGTCCTTCTTCTCACTGTGACCTGAGGTCATAGTATAAATTCTGACTTGTCTATGAGAAGAGAGATTGAGGGAATAGGGGCTCTGGGGCATTACTGAGAGAGATTTGACCCCAAAGCTGGAAAGATTCTCACAGGGAGCAGTATTGGGGTCCCATTACATGTCTGGGGACAAGAAGGATTAAGCTGCTTATTCCCTGGCTTCTCTGTGACTTTCCACAGCCCAAATTTGTACTCACTGAGAATCAGGATGGAGACTCAGCTTGCTTACTAAGTAGTCAGGAACATGTTTTCAGTGGTAACTGAATGACTCCCCAGAGTCAACTGCATAAAAATCTGAATGCCTCAGAGAATCTGGGAGGGTGGTTGAGAGAGTGAGAAAATAATAGAGAGAGAAAAAGAGAATTTGAAAACAAGAATGACCTTAGAACAGAGAATGTCAAAGCTGAAAGGGATCTTAGAACACAAAACGGAGTGTCAGAGTTGGAAAGGATAGCAGAAAATAGATCATAAAACTGTCAGTCCTGAAAAAAGATCCTTAGAATATGGAACAGAGAATAGTAAAGCTGGAGGGGTTTAACAGATCATCTAGTCTAATTTCCCCATTTTAAAGATATGGAAACTGAGGCCCTGAAAGGTTCTTGCACACAAGGTCACACAGGTAGGTATTGGGAGAAGTGGGGCTAGAACCTAAGTCTCCTGATTCTGGTCGAGGGATCTTTGTGTTTTTGGGTTTTTTTTGACCTTTCACACACACAAGAGAAGGAATTAGTTGTGCCCTACTGGACTTGAATAAATTAACTAGGCTTTTTTTTTTATCTTGAACATGGGCTATGGCTAAAGTTCAGATCTTGGTTCATTAACCAGAAGATGTCTACATTAGCCAGGGAGGCTGAACTAATACTCAGTTTTAGAAGAGCCAACAGTAATTTACAACACTGTAATCCCTAAGCAAAGCACCACTCATGGCTAAGCAATTATTAGGGCTTCCAGAAAGCACTCTGATTATCCTTCACAAAATTTAACATGAGGTACTTTTCTCTTATGTTAGCTGGATTTTGAACTTTAACAATGACGTACATGATATGTGCGTTTGTCCCACAGCCCAGAAAGCACCCATCTCCCATGTGTGGGCTCCCACTTTGGACTCAAGTCAATAAGCATCTAAGTGTTTACTATGTACCTGGCATTCAGCTTAGTGCTGGGGCTACAAAGAAAGACAAAAACAGTTCCTGTCTTCAGGGAGCTCAAATTCTAATGGGGGAAACAACACACAACTCTGTATATTATGTACATACACACATCATACACACATACACACGTGTGCACATATATGTATGCATGTGTAAAATTGACGTGGTTTTTATAGACATATATACATGTATACGTATATGCAGGCAAGTAATCAATTGCCAGTAATCTCAGGCACTGGTATTAAAGGGACCTGGGAAAGGCTTTTTGCAGAAGGTAAGACAGGAAAACTGAAAGTAGAAGTGAAGATAGAGAACATTCCAGGTGTTGGGGACAGTCAGTGAAAAGCAAAGGATTGGGAGATGGGGTGGTTTTTTTTTCAGAGAGATAGAAAGGGAGCAAGCATCTGGATCTTAAAGTGTGAGAAAGGCAATGAAGTGTAAGAAAGTAGAAGATAACCAGGTAGAAGGGGCCAGGATGGGAAGGGCTAAAAGTTGAACGGATTTATAATTGATCTAGGAGCTCATTGGAATTGATTAAGAATGGGGGGGGGGGGTAACATGATCAGACCTGTGCTTTGGGAAGATTGCTTTGGTCTTCCTAGGGGTACATGACTCCTAAAGATGCCTGACTTGTCCCACATTCTGTGACTCATTGTGTTCCTCACTCCAGGATATTCCCCCTAGGAAAAAAAAACTCTATAAACCAAGCTTCAAAATAGCTGATCTCTAGGGTGTCCCCCATGAGATTAATAAGGGTCATTTCTAAAAGAGTATTCATTGTATAAAGTAGTGGATATCAGTTTTAAGACAGCTGTTTATTTCTTCTACCAAAAAAGGACTCATAAAAATGGACTGAAAAATACTTAAGAAATAAAATGGTAACTCATAATTCTAATTATACTCTTTTGAGAGGTAAACATTCATAGAGGAGCTGTGGATTGTTGAATGTTTGGTGTATTTTCACCACTCCTCTTTGGCAGTGTGGTTCAGCGGCTGAGTTTTAATTCAGAGCAATACAACTACCCTACAATAAGTTACATTGAAATAAACATAGCCTCGTATAAATATTCTTTGTTGTTTTTTCTTTTTAAAATTTAATGTGTGCCTTCCACTATCCCCTACTCCAATGAGAAGATAAACATTTAACCATCGTGTTCAGAATGAATCACTCAAAGCCGAGTTGCCGGTCTTCTTTGTCACACCCCTCACTCATGTCTGGTTATAGGAGCCAACAGACCGAAGAGGTGCCTCTGGTAGCAAGGGGCCAGACCCCATGGCCAGCTCTGTGGGAAGAGCTCCGATCTAATCCCTCAACATGTGTGTGAGAGTTTTTGCCCACAGAGTTGGACGACCATTCTCATCCATGTCACTTAGGGGGCCCTGAATTTGAAGTCAGAAGGCCCAGAGCTGGAGTCCTGGCTCTGTTAATCCACAGCCAGGAACTTGTATGATCTCAGGCCTCGATCTTCCTCTTCTATGAAATGGAAGCAGTTTGACTAGATAATCTCTCTCTAAGTTCACTTCCAGCACTAATATTTCTATCTGTTTATTTCCCTGGGCTCATTTCCTCACCTGTGAAATGTGAGGATCACACTGGATGAGGATCACACTAGATGAGGATCACACTAGGTGTGGATCACACTAGATGAGGATCATACTAGATGAAGATCACACTAGGTGTGGATCACACTAGGTGAGGATCACACTAGGTGTGGATCATACTAGGTGAGGATCATACTAGGTATGGATCACACTAGATGAGGATCACACTAGATGAGGATCACACTAGGTGTGGATCATACTAGATGAGGATCACACTAGGTGTGGATCACATGAGGTGTGGATCACACTAGGTATGGATCACACTAGATGAGGATCACACTAGGTGAGGAGCACACTATGTGAGCTCTAAGGTCTTCCCAGCTAGAGAAGAATCTAGGAATCTACCTTTATGTAAGGCACAGAGTCCCCACATGTCATAAAGAAAGTACCTCTTTATATTTTGTTGCTCATTCATTTCAGTTGTATCTGATTCTTTGTGTTGCTATTTGGGATTTTCTTGGCAAAGATACTGGCATGGTTTGCCATTTCCTTCTCCAGCTCATTTTACAGATGAGGAAACTGAGGCAGACAGGGTTAAGTGATTTGCTCAGGGTCACAGAGCTCCTGTCTGGGTCTGGATTTGAATTCAGGTCTTCCTAACTCCAGGCCCAGTGCTCTATCCGCTGTGCCACCTACCTATTTATATATCCAGGGATAATATATGCCTATACAAATATGCATTTCCTCTAGGATTTATTAAACTTTGCAAACAGGGTTAAAAAAAAAACCTCCTATTAGCCTGGTCCTATTAAACCTATTTATCTAAATATCCTATTAGACTCGTTCACAAAATAGTTCACAAAAAGGAAATAATATCATTAACACCTTGAGTGCTAATGAGCTGATGCTTGAGCTCAGCTTGGAAGGAGACTTGGGATTCTAAGAGGCAGAGGTGAGGAGAGAGGACCAATGCAAAGGCTTGGGGACCAGAAAAATGGAGTATTATTTGTGAGGAATGGTGAGTAAGCCCGTTTGTCTAGACTATAGCTGCTAGAAAAGGGGAAATGTACAGTCAATCTGGAAAGGTAGGCTAGAACCAGATTGGGATTGGGGTTTATATTTTATGCTAACGATAACAAGAAGCTACTGGAACTTATTGAATAGAGGAATGATATAACCAGACCAATGTTTCCTAAGACACTTACTGTGTAATACTGGGCATGACGATATCTGTCTTACACTCTCCTGTTAGAGTGTCTGCTTCATATTCAGGCTAGACAGTATTTGATCCAAACTGTGTGTGTTTCCCAGTGCCTAGCCCAGGGGTGCGGAACCTGTGGCCTCAAGGCCATCTGTGGCCTTCTAGGTCCTCGAGTACAGCCTTTTGACTGAGTCCAAGTTTTACAGAACAAATCCTTTTATTAAGAGAATTTGTTTCATGAAGTTTGGATTCAGTCAGAGGGCCACACTTGAGAACCTAAAGGGCCACATGTGGGCTCGGGGCCACAGGTTCCCCACCCCTGGCCTAGCCCAAAATTTTGTATCCAGTACAGGATGAAGAAGAAATTGGGTTAAAAACTGGCATGATAAATCCATAATGTTGATGGGGGTATGTAATACAATTTGACTCTTGGGCTACGTTTTCTGAACTTCCAAGGAGGGTACAAGTAGAGGGTAATTCTAGAGGAGTCTGAATTGGCCTTTAGAGAGCAGGCACCTGGAACTCCCCTGGAATCTTCCAGAGGCTCCGAGGACATGATGACTCATTGCTTGTGCCTTTTGGGGATGACAAACTTCCGGACTGCTTCCTGTCATGTGGGGGCCCAGCCCTGGAAAGAATTGGTGTTTTTGATGGTGTGGTAAATCCTGAGCAGGCTCTTGGTCCTTTCCCTACCCACCACCAGCGCAAGAGGGCAGGGGGATGTGTCAATTAAAGGAACAGAACTTCTAATTGGTGGTCTCCTGGCTGGCACTCTCCAGGTAGTGACTATTCCAACACTCTTGGAGAGGTCAGTCATCAAGAAGAAGAGGACTAGCTCAAGCCTGACCATTTTCCCAGCAGAGTTGTAGGGATAGTACAGAGCCAAGGTAAAACATAAAATACCTAATTAGTAGTACTACAAGCTGATGATGTTCTAATAAGGTTAAATATTAGCCTCTCAGTCGGTTGTAACAGTTGTTACAAGTTAAATTAGGGAATCCTGTTTAGCTTACTCTGTTAATCTGAACTTGTGGGTGTTCTGTGTTTATCTTGTGTGTGTGTGTGTGTGTGTGTGTGTGTGTGTGTGTGTGTCTGTGTAGAAATAAATTATCTGTCCCATATCTGATTAATATTGCATATTGAGTACTTCTTTTACTTGCTGCTGTACTTTGGGGAGACCTAGATAAAAGCTATAAATTAACTCTTAAGCAATTTTCCACTGGAGCATGGAGGTGGGAAACTTAATGAATTGTAGAATTTGAGAAAGGGGAACTAATCTCCCTAAACAGGGGGTAGGTTCCACTAGGACTGAATGCCTTAGATAGGTCCATGCCTACAGACAGAACAGAGAGTGACACAATACTTCAGCCCATGTGGGCACAGCATCAGGGTTTCAAGGCTAGCCTGGGAAAACCCACATCAAACTGTGCTTCTTGTCCTTCCTAGTTTTACCTCTCCCTCTCTTTCTCTCTCCCCATTCCTTCCTTCCTTCCTTCCTTCCTTCCTTCCTTCCTTCCTTCCTTCCTTCCTTCCTTCCTT
>JAQQSV010002150.1:0-18020 GCA_028646515.1 Pseudochirops corinnae
CTTCCATTTGCTCCATTCTAATTCTGAAGGAATTATTCTCCTCAGTGAGCTTTTGAGATGCTTTTTTCATCTGGCAAAATTGACTTTTTAAGGCATTCTTCCCCTCATTGGCATTTTGGGCCTCTTTTTCCATTTGAGTTAATCTATTTTTTAAGGTGTTATTTTCTTCAGTCAGGTTGTTGACTCTCTTTTCATGATTTTCTTGCATCATTCTCATTTCTCTCCCCAATTTTTCCTCCACTTCTCTTATTTGGTTTTCAAAATCCTTCCTAAGCTGCTCTATGGCTTGTAATAAGTCTACATTTTTCTTGGGAGCTTTTGGTGTGGGAGTTCTGACTGTGTTGTTTTCCTCCCATTCCATGCTTTGATCCTTTTTGTCCCCAAAAAAGGAATCTAAAGTAGGATTGCTGTTCTTACTTTGCTTCCTTTGCCTGCTCATATTGGTAGTCAATTACTTGACTTTTTGGCTCTGTGGAACCCTGCTTCCAGAGAGGAGTGCTTTGTCCCAAATTGCTGGGAGTTTCACAGCTGCCAGGGCTATTAGGAGGCTGCTGCAGCCCCCACCAGCTTTGGCTCACTGAAAACGCACCTCAGGACCACCACCCAAGACTTTAATCCTGATCCAGGTAGCTTAAGGCAAGAACACTTAGTCTCTGAATGATCGCTTGGGCCACCTGCAATCTGCAGGCCAAGAGCTCTGAAGCAGCCACTTGGAGGCAGCTGCAGGGCTGCTCTTCTGCTGCTTTCTTGCCCTGGGGTCAAATGGTCAGACCTTCTCCCCCGAATTTAGCCGAGTTCCACTAAACTTTCAATTAGTCCTTATTTCTCATGGCTTGATAATTTTGGAAATTGCCATAGCTGCTGCTGATCCACTCTCCTTTAGGCTCCAGCTGTGGCTTATCCTGGTGGCCCCAGGGCCAAGCTGTGGTTTCAGGCATGGCTGGTTTTGGCTCCCAGTGCTCTGTGATGCGTCTTTCCCATCCTGCCTATTTAGCTGCCTTCAGCAGGAGATGTGTTTTTCTGTAATCTTGTGAGTTCTGGAGCCCTAAAATTTGTTTAGAGTCATATTTTATGGGAATTTGAGGTGATGATATGGGAGCTGCAGATTATTCTTGGCTCTGCCCCTTGACTTTCTTTCTTTTACTCCCTTCACTACTCTTTTCACTGTTTCTCTGGAGACTGAAGACTTTTGTTTCCTTCCCTTTTATTATATTGCCACGAGTACTACAATCCTTCCAATTATTTATCTTCCTTTATTTATACAGTGTTTTACAATTGTATTTAAATCTCAAATATGCATTGATATGCTGATTCCCAGTTATTTTATGAATATTGTAGTTACTTTTTATTTTCTATAATTTTCTATGGAAAGAACTTTACTATATGTCTATAAATAGATATATTATTTATAAAATCAACAATATTTAAACACAAACACATATATGTGTTGATGATTTAGTTAGATTCTGGAGACAGAGAGAGAGAGAGAGAGACAGACAGACAGACAGACAGACAGGAGAGACAGGAGAGAGAGTATGACAGAGATGGAGAGACAGAGAAAGAAGAGACAGACAAACAGAGAGAGACAGAGAGAAAAAGGAAGAAAAAAAGTCCTGCTCCCAAGGAGCTTAGCTTGTTTTTAGAGCTAACATGTATGAACTGATGCAGAGTGAAGTGAGAAGAATCAGAAGAAAAATTTAACAGGTAAAACTGTGTAAAAAAGGCAAATTTTAAAGATTTTTGAACTCTGAACTATGTAATCACCATGATTCCAAAGGTCTGATGATGAAAAATGGCAGTCACCTCCCAGGAGAAGGGTGACAGACTTCAGTTGCAGAATGAAGTATTTCAAACATGACAAACCTATTGAACTATTTTGTTTGATTGTGATTATTTGTTACAAAGACTGTGGGCTTGTTTTTTGTTTGTTTTGCAATTGCAGTGGTAGAGGGAGGAAACTGACAGCAACTGAGAGTCAGTGATAGTGTTGCCAACAAAACAAAAGAATGAAGAGGGTTGTTGAAGTATTTTTAAATGCAGATAACAGAATGGAGTTCAGAATAAAATGACAAGCATGACATCTCTTAAAGTGATATGTTGAATTTACTATATGCTATTTTTAAAAAAGTAAGTTGTATAAGAGATTAGTAGTTTTAAATAAAATCATTTCTTTTCTGTGCTGATATGTGTATGGAAATGTCTTCTTTTTTGACATTAAAAGAAAAAAGTATTCAGTGCCTTTTAAAAATCTTTATTTTTAGCATAAATGTTTCTTTTCTTTTTTTTCTAAAGTTTTTTCTCCGTCTATTGATATAATCATGTGTCTTTGGTTGCTAATTTTAAAAAATTTACTGGATTATATAGTTTTTGTATCATTTAATTATCCTTGCATCCTTAGTATATAAATTTAACTTGTTCATATTGATGAGGTTTTTTTCCCTCCAGATCTTTTCTATACTCTTTCAGTGATAATTTTATTTGAAAATTTTCCATCCTGTCTAACAATATTTCTTTCTTTTTTTTTTAGAGATTCCTTTTTTATTTTATTTTTATTTTTTGCTTTTTGGAGGAGGGAAGGCAGTACAATTGGGGTTAAGTGACTTGCTCAAGGTCACATGGCTAAGTATTAAGTGTCTGAGGCTGGATTTGAACTCAGATCCTCCTGACTCCAGGGCCGGTGCTCTATTTACTGCACCACCTAGCTGCCCCACAGTATTTATTTCTAGTCCTCTTTCTCTGTTTTATTCTTCTCTGGTAGTATGATCGCATTTATGACTTCACATTTTACTCTAGCCCCCTCTTGTCTTTTATGATCTTGGATGCAAGTCATTGTTAATTCTCAATGACAGTCTATACTCCCTCTTTAAGAGTCTATTTCGTTTCCTCTAATCTGCACTTCTATTTCCCCTCTCTTTCCCTTAACCACTTTTCCTCCTATTTCCCTGTTGGGTGAGATATATTTCTATAACTAATTGCATGTGTCAATCTATATTCTTTCCTCTTTTACCAGATTAGATGAGAGTGAAGTTCAAGTGTCACTCCAATCAGTTCATTGCCTTCTCCTTATTGTATAAACTCTTCTTTGTGTATCTCCTTTATGTGAAATTATTTCCCACATTCTTCCTTTTCTCCCTCACCTAGTATGTTACTCTTCTCCACCCTTTCCATTTTTTTTTTCTTTGAGATCATCAAAATATAACAAATCACTTCCAGGCTCTGTATCTAATTAGACTCTCTCTGTGATGATGATAGAATTCTGAGGGCTATAGATGTCATCTTCCCAAATTAGAATTGTGCAATTTAGCCTTGTTTAATCTCTTTTGATTGCTCACTCTTGTTCATCTTTTTATACCTAACTCCTGTGTTTCTATTTCATGGTTTCTAATCAGCTCTGATCTTTTCATCAGGTAGGCTTGGGAATCCTCTATTTTTTTGAAGGCCTTTTCCCCCTGTAGAACTATTCTAAGATTTGCTGGGGTAATTGTCCTTTGTTGGAAACCTATTTTCTTTCAGGAGGTGGAGTGAATTCCTTCAATTTCTACTTTGACCCCTAGTTCTAAGAGATCTGGAGAGTTTTCTTTTAAGGTTTCTTGAAATTCAATGTCTAGTTCTTATTTTTTTGGTTTATGGCTTTCAAGTAGGCTAATGAGTCTTACATTATCTTTCCCAACCCATTTTCCAGTTTAGCTACTTTTCTTATGAGCTATATCACATTTCCCCTTGTTCTTTCAGATTCTGTCTCCAGAATCTGCTGATTTCTCTGTCTTCCTGGAAAAAGTTACTTATGGCTTTCTCTTGGCTTTCCCAATCAGAACGTTGTCTGTTGTGTTTTCTAGAATGTTGTAGAGAAATTTTAGTGGGAAGCTTTGCTGTACTGCTTCCTCTCACTCTACCATCTTGATTTAACTTCCATGCCTCTCCCCCCCGCCCCGTCTCTCTCTCTCTGTCTCTCTGTCTGTCTCTCTCTTGTTCTCCACATACATACATGTGTATTATATAATATATTCTGATGGATTTGTTGGATTGTACATTTGACCATATGTCATAGTCTGGGTAACAGTATTTCTTCATGAACTTTTTTTTCCTTTGTGGAATGTTTTGATCAAATGCTTTTGATTGTCAATGGATCTCTCTGAGGAGTTGCCATAATGTTACAGGACTTTATGCAATCTATAATGTCATTTTCAAATGGGAAAAGTCTCAATTGAATTCAATGGAAAGAACCATGTTAGGAATATATTATTTACATGCAAGAAATTGCCAAAAGGAATATTGAAAGGATCTGAAAGCTTGTTGCTAAGGTTATTTCTTCACCCAATGCAGGTAATAACTTTTTCCAACTTAATCAATGGTCTTTGAGAGTCTCTGTGACTAACCTGATCTGAAACTCCAGGAATATAGCTAGGCCAGTCTTCAGAAAATAGACATAATAATCCATCACTTCCCACCACTACACTCACTGCTACAAAAAACTTACTCCCTTCTCTCTAGCAAGAGTTTGCTAGAGTTTCTATCCTGCTCACATAGCCTTTGAGGGTTCAGAGTCCCATTCATGCCATAAAGAGGCAATAAAGTAATACCTTAGTATGAGTTGGAAGGGACAACATCTCAGCAATGGATGTTCAGAAAGGAACATTGAAAATCTATATAATGAGAGCAAAGGATAACAGATGGCCAATCCAAATATTGCACTGTTAACATAGAAGTGGAAGGAACAAGCATTTATTAAGTATCTACTATGTTCCATGCGTTGTATAAATGCTTTGAATTATTATCTCATTTGTTCCATTAATAATAAAAAAAATCAAGAAAATGGTTTTTCTGGGGATTGCATGGATCATCAGTATTGGGATTTATAGAAAGACATAATCAGGAATTGAAAAAAAGTTGAGGCTGTAGCTCAGTTGTGATCTGTACACTGGAAGTAGTACCGTATCAATGAGATCACAGATTCATTGGAATAAGGATATTAATTTTTTTTAAATTCCTATGTGTAAGCATAAATACCAATGGTTATATTGCTGAATAGTTATGACCAAAATAAGTTTTATGTCTGGATTTCTATTTTGCAATAGAATTATAGAACCAAAGAGGTATCATCTATTTTTAGTTGTAATTTAATTTTTAAAATTTTTTTAAATTAATTTTTGTTTATTTTTAGTTTACATCATGCATTTCCATGAAATTTTAAGTTACAAATTTTCTCCCCATCTTTCCCCTACCCACCACTCCAAAACAGCAATCCCACTGTATATCCCCTCCCCCAATCTATTCTCTCCTATGGCCTCCCCCATCATCCCTCTGATGACTTTCTGGTAGGGCAAGATGGATCTCCCTATCCCAGTGCCTGCATATCTTAATTTCCCAGTTGCATGAATCTATCTATCTATCTATCTATCTATCTATCTATCTATCTATCTACATACATATACATATATATGTATATAATATATACATACATACATATTTTAAACATTTGATTATAGAACATTAAATTCTAGATTCTTTCCCTTCCTCCATCCTCACCCACAACCACTGGAAAGACAAACAATTCAATTAAGGCAGTACATGTGTAGTTACACAGAACATCTCCAAAATGGACATACTGTGAAAGACTGACTATATTTCCTTCCTTGCTATCCCATCTCTCCTTGTTCTATTCTCTACTTTGTCTGCTGTCCGTTTACAGAAGTGTGTGCTTCTAACAACCTTCCCCCCCCCACCCTCCCCTCACTTCCATCATCCCCCCTGTCATCCCCATCCCTCCTACTCTCCTGTAGGGTAAGATACCCAATTTAGAGTGTATGTCATTCCTTCCCTAAGCCAAATTCAATGAGAGTAAGGTTGACCCATTCCCTTTTGCCTTTCTGTTCTTCCCCTCCATTGTAACAGTTATCCCTTGCCTCTTCTATATGAGATAATTAACCCCATTCTGTCTTTCCCCGTCTCCTCTCATTCTATTCCTCTCCCACCTTTCTTCATGGCATCCTGCAATACTCTGTCCTTGATCTGGGAACTCTGGAACCTGGCTATAACATTCCTAGGAGTTTTTCTTTTTCTTTTTCAATAGATGATCAATAAATTCTTTCAAGTTCTATTTTCCCCCTCTGGTTCTAAAATATCAGGGCAATTTTCCTTGAGAATTTCTTGAAAGATGATTTCTAGGTTCTTTTTCTGATCATGGCTTTCAGGTAGTCCAATAATTTTTAAATTCTGTCTCCTGGATCTGTTTTCCAGGTCAGTGGTTTTTTAATGAGATATTTCACATTGCCTTCTATTTTTTTATTTGTTTGGATCCATTTAATAGTATCTTGATTTCTCATAAAGTCATTTGCTTCCATTTGCTCCACTCTAATTCTGAAGGAATTATTCTCCTCAGTGAGCTTTTGAGATTCTTTTTCCATCTGGCAAATTCAACTTTTTAAGGCATTCTTCTCCTCATTGGTTTTTTGGGCCTCTTGCCATTTGAGTTCACCTATTTTTAAGGTGTTATTTTCTTCAGTCAGGTTGTTGACTCTATTTTGATGATTTTCTTGCATCATTCTTATGTCTCTTCCCAATTTTTCCTCCACTTCTCTTATTTGGTTTTCAAAATCCTTCTTTAGCTCCTCTATGGCTTGTAATCAGTTTACATTTTTCTTGGAAGCTTTTGGTACGGGAGTTCTGACTGTGTTGTCTTCCTCCCATTTCATGGTTTGATCCTTTTTGTCTCCAAAAAAGGAATCTAAAGTTGGACTGCTGTGCTTACTTTGTTTCCTTTGCTTGCTCATGTTGCCAGTTCATTTACTTGATTTTTGAGTCACAGTAGATCTCCGCTTCCTGAGGGAAGAGCTTTGCCCCAAATTGCTAGAGTTTTCACAGATGCCTGAGGCATTAGGAGGGTGCCATCTCTGCAGCCCCCACAAACTCTGGCACACTGGTCACACACCTCAGGACCATCACCAAAGACCATGATCCAGAACCAGGCAGGTTAAGGCAAGAGCACTTAGCCTCTGAATGATCACTTGGCCTCCCTGTAATCTCCAGGCCAGGAGCTCTGAAGCAGCCACACGGAGGAGGCTGCAGAACTGCTGCTTCTGCTGCTTTCTTGCCCTGGGGCAGATGGCCAGACCCACTCCTTTCCCCAAAATTTAGCTGAGTTCCACTGACCTTTCACTTTGTCCTTGGCTCTTATTGGTTGATAATTCTGGAAACTGCCACAGCTGCCAGTGATCCACTCTCCAGAATGCTCCAGTTGCAGCTTGTCCTGGCCACCCTGGGGCTACAGCCCCAACTGGTCTTCGCTCCCAGAGTGCTGAACCATTCCTGTCTGCTTGCTGAAATGCCTTCACTGGGAGCTTTGTTTCTATGTGCTTTTGTGGGTTTTGGAGCTCTAAAATTTGTTTAGAGTCACATTTTACAGATATTTGAGGTGGTTGTTGGGGCAGCTGCTGAGTTCTCCTGCTTCTACACCACCATCTTGACTTTGCCTTGAGGTATCATCTTGGAAAGGATCTCATAGGTCATAATAGCTAAGCTTTACCCAAAGAAAAATCTCTGTCAACAATATCTAGCATATAGTAGGCACTTAATAAATGCTTTTTTGTTGAGGTACCAAATGTACTATCCAACTTCCATTTGAAAGCCTATAGAAACAGAAAATTCATTAATCCCAAAACAAACCTATTCAATTTTCAGATATAGCCTAAGTGTTTGAAGAGTGTCCTTTTATTGGTCCAAAGTCTTCCTTCTTATAATTTTTACATTGCATATTTAGTTTGTCTCTCTAAGTAGAATACATCTAATGCCTTTTCATATGACAAACGTTTCCAATGCCAGAAGTCAACCATCATAATGTCTCCAAGACTTTTTCCTGAACTGAATGTTGTATGGGATGATGAGGACCAGATGACATAATGTGTGTGCATGTATTCTGTGTTGGGTGGTGGGGGCAATTAGAAAAGATAATTCAAAGTAACAGGACCAAATTAATTAAAGTACTTGAATTTTAATAAATTATTTTGATGTTTAAGAAGACATTTGTTTTTAATATCCAAGCTAATACTTTTAACTGGAGACCATTTTAGCATTTATAGCTTTTAATCCATATGAAAATATTATTGGGATTTTACTGAAAATTTTCGATAGAAAATTTAATACATCTTGACTATCCACTAAGGCCTGTGCACATTTTTTGGATGTTTTAAAATGGGTAATCTCTTTGACACAGAGATGGTATACTTTGTCTCCATGTGTTATAAGCTAGATATTGGTATTTGCCTCACATCTGGTCAGTTCAACAAAGAGACAGTTTTCCCAAATGGCTGAAAATAATTGTTTTAGTCAGTGGGGAATCAATATGAGTCACTCTTCTCCCAGTGCTTTTGCTTTAAATGAAGCAATATTAAGATATATATTTTTAAAGCATCTTTAGACTCCCTTTCTAGGTGCAATTTTCTTTTAAAATAACTCATGGCCCAAAGAATGACATATCATACATCTGTATTTGAGTATGTGGCACAGAATGACAAATTACACTCTTCTTACAATAATAATGCCATCTGCTTGTATAATATCACCATTTTCTCTTTCACTTGAGGGCAAATAGGTTTAGATACAGAAATCTATTTAAAACTTCATCATGAACAGCAATATTAAAACACACATACACATATAGCATTTTAAATAGATGTGAAATGACCTATTCAATAAAGCTACTGAGGTTATTCAGCAACCAATTAAAAGTATACCTTAGGGGGGAAATTAAGAGATTGACTAAGCCTTGCAAAAACATCCTTCCTATATGTTCTCTAAAAGTGTCACATTTGTAGATATTTATCCAGGTTTATTCCTTATCTTCTCATGGTGGTGGTAGTAGGTTTTTCCTTCTGTTGTTTCCTCTTCAAAGAACTGTTACTCTAGGAGAAGCTCAATAAATAGCCCTAAAGTTTAAAAGTAATTGGAAGAGTTTGTTAATCTGAAATATTTTAGCTATGGTCAAATGAAAGAATATTTTGCAATCCAAATTTGATACTAATGTTCATTTTATTAGTACCTTTTTTGCACTACATTTTCACATGTTCATAAGAGAAATGAAAATAGTAATTTCAGTTTAAACATTTTAGAGATTTTTGATGAAAAATATTCAATTTATGTTCTTCCTTTTTTAGGCAAACAATTCCTTTAATGTGAAAAGTGACATAAATGCTATTGTTGAAAATTTGTATGACCAGAAAATGAGCTGTTATGTAGGAAAAATAGAAAGTAGATATGAAGCATAATTAACAATATGCTGATATCTCCAATTTACCAAAGATAGGGAGAGGGGGAAAGAGAAAGAAAGACAGACAGACACATAAACAGAGACAGAGAAGCACACAGAGACAGAGATAGAAGGAGAAGGAGGAATAAATGAAAGGGAGAGAGGGGAAGAAGGAAAAAAGAAGGGAGAGAAAGACAGAGAGAGAGAGACAGAGAGAGAGAGAAGGAGGAGGAGGAGGAGGAGGAAGAGGAGGAGGAGGAGGAGAAGAAGAAGAAGAAGAGGAAGAAGAAGAAGAAGAAGAAGAAATAGTGACATCTATGTGATATTTTCAGAATGATATCAGTCATTGGCATATAGTAAGCTCTCAATAAATGCTTTATCATTTATTCTGATAAGGACAAAAAATAACAAAGTTTAAGAAAGCATAGATTGGCTGCAATATGGACAACTAAAGGGAATAGCCATACTGGTCAGGTCACAGATACTTGAAATACTGAAACTTTAGTCTCTTTGAGTCTTATCAAATCAGTTTAAAAGTTGAACCAGGACACTATGCACAAAACGGATAGACAGAGATACATCCTCACAAACACAAAGATAATTTATAAAAGTTGTTTGCTGAGAATTTTTAGGGTACTGTTTGAAAAACTATGTTAGAAATTTACAATAAGATATCCACCATAGATATGTCCTTTTGTAATAAAAATGAAATTTGAAGATCTTTTTGTATTGCTAAGCTAAGTGGAACTTAGCAACTAGTTTCAAATTAACCCTCTATTAAAGAAACAGCAGGTATGAAACCCTGTTGCTGACATAACAGGAAGGGGATGAACAGGGAAGAGCTATATCATATTTAAGGAAGAGCACAAGCTGGCCAGTCAGAACTTCTTAGTATGAGCATCTGAAGGCTGGGCTGCTGCTACTGGACTGGAACTTCCATGGAGAAAGTGATTTTGATTTTGAGAAGAGGGAAAAGTGATTTTGATTTTCAGAATGGGAGAAAGTGATTTAAAAAAAATTAATTAATTAATTAATTTTCTTGTTTACATCATTCATTTCCATGAGATTTTGAGATACAAATTTTCTCCCCATCTTTGCCCTACCCACCACCTCAAAACAGCCATCTCACTGTATAACCCCTCCCCCAATATGCTCTCTCCTATGTCCTCCCCCATTGCCCCTCTGATATTCCGGTAGGCGGGATGGATCTCCCTATGCCAGTGCTTGTAAATCTTAATTCCCAGTTTCATGTAGTTAATAATAATCACACACACACACACATATACACAGGCACATATATTTTTAACATTTGATTATAGAACTTTAAATTCTAGGTTCTTTCCTTTCCTCCCTTGTCACCTACCCCGACTAGGAGGACAAGCAATTCAATACAGGCTGTACATGAATAATTATGCAGAATATCTCCACAGTGTGCATATTGTGAGAGACTGATTATATGTCCCTCCCTCCTATCCCACCCCCCCCTTGTTCTTTTCTGTACCTTGTCCTTTTACAGAAGTGTTAATTCCAGCAACCCTCCCCTCAGTCATCCCACACACATCTCATCCCCATCCCCTTACTCTCCTGTGTGGCAAAATACCCAGTTTAGCGTTTATGTCATTCCTTCCCTAAGCCAAATTCAATGAGAGTAAGGTTGATCTTTTCCCCTTTGCCTTCCTGTTTTTCCCCTCTGTTGTAACAATTATACCTTGCCTCTTCTATATGAGATGATAAATCTCATTCTGTCTCTACCTGTCTCCTGTCATTCTATTCCTCTCCCACATCACAATTTCACTTTTTAAAGTATCATCCCTTCCTATTCAATTGAGCCTGTGCCCTCTATGTACACATATATACATATAATAAGATATGTATTCATTTGCATATATATATATATGCCCTCCTATATAGACATATGTGTATGTATACATATATATAAATATATATACATTTGTATTCCCTTCACCCATCCTCAAACTGAGAAAAGTTCCATAAGTTACAATATTGTTTTTCCATGTTGGCATGTAAATAGTTCAACTTTGATAAGTTCCTTATGATTTCTTTTCCATGTTTACCTTCTCATGCTTCTTGTATTTGAGTGTCACATTTTCTTTTCAGCTGTGGTTTTTTCAGCAAGAATGTTTGAAAGTCCTCCACCTCACTGAATGACCATATTTTCCCCTGGAACATTACACTCAATTTTCCTGGGTAGGTGAGTCTTGGTTTTAATCCTAGCTCTCTTGATCTCCAGAATATCATATTCCAGGCTCTTTGATCCCTTAATGTAGATGCTGCTAGATCCTGGGTTATCCTAATTGTGTTTCCACAGTATTCAAATTGTTTCTTCTTGGCAGCTCATATTATTTTCTCCTTGTTCTGGTGACTCCAGAACCTGGCTATCACATTCCTAGAAGTTTTCTTTTGGGGATCTTTTTCAAGAGGTGGTGAGTGAATTCTTGCAAGTTCTATTTTGCCCTCTGGTTCTAAAACATCAAGGCAATTTTCCTTGAGAATTTCTTGAAGGATGCTTTTTAAGTTCTTTTTTTTGATCATGGCTTTCAGGTGGTCCAATAATTTTTAAATTGTCTCTCCTGGATCTATTTTTCAGGTCAGTGGTTTTTTTTAAAGGAGACATTTCACATTGCCTTCTATTTTTTCATTTGTTTGGATCTTTTTAATAGTGTCCCAGTTTCTCATAAAGTCATTTGCTTCCATTTGCTCCACTCTAATTCTGAAGGAATTACTCTCCTCAGTGAGCTTTTGAGATTCTTTTTCCATCTGGCAAATTCGACTTTTTAAGGCATTCTTCTCCTCATTGGCTTTTTGGGCCTCTTTTTCCATTTGAGTTAATCTATTTTTTAAGGTGTTATTTTCTTCAGTCAGGTTGTTGACTCTCTTTTTATGATTTTCTTGCATTGTTCTCATTTCTTTTCCCAATTTTTCCTCCACTTCTCTTATTTTATTTTCAAAATCCTTCTTAATCCACTGAGTGGCTTGTAGGCAGTCCATGTTTCTTGCAAGCTTTTGGTGTGGGAGTTGTGACTGTGTTATCTTCCTCTCGTTCCATGCTTTTATCTTTTTTGTCCCCAAAGAAGGAATCTAAAATTGGATTGCTCTTCTTACTTGGCTTCCTTTGCCTGCTCATGTTGGCCAGTCAATCACTTGATTTTTTAGCTCTATGGAACTCTGATTCGAGAGGGGAAAGCTTTATCTCAAATCGCTGGGGTTTTCACAGGTGCCGGAGTTATTAGGAGGCTGCCATTTTTTTGTGGCCCCCACCAGCTTTGGCTCACTGAAAACTCACCACAGGACCACTACCCAAGACCACGAACCAGATCCAGGCTGCTCAACGTAAGAGTCTTTAGCCTCTGAATGATCGCTTGGTCCCCCTGCAGTCTGCAGGCTGGGAGCTCTGAAGCAGCCACATGGAGGCAGCTACAGGGCAGCTGCTTCTGCTGCTTCCTTTCCCTGGAGGTGGTTGTGCTGGAATGCTTTTCTCCCCCCACTTTAGCTAAGTTCCACTGATCTTTCACTTAATCCTCGTTTCTTATGGCTTGATAATTCTGGAAACTGCCACACCTGCTGCTGATGCACTCTCCTGAAGGCTCCAGCTGTGGCTTGTCCTGGCTGCCCTGGGGCCAAGCTGCAGTTTCAGGCTGGGCTGGTTTTGGCTCCCAGCACTGTGATTATCCCTTCCTGCAGAGCTGCCTTTGGCAGAAGGTGTCTTTTTGTGAGTTTTGGAGCCCTAATATTTGTTTAGAGTCATATTTTATGGATATTTGAGGTGGCTATGTGGGAGCTGTGGAACCTTGCTCCTCCTATGCCCCCATCTTAGATCCACTGCTCAAGAACATGATTTTGATATTGAGAACGGAGCTGCTGAAGACTTCCAAGGGCCAGCTGGAGCTGCTGAGGAACTGCTGAGGAGTTGCTGAGGCTGCTGAGGATTTAAGAGGGTCAGCTAGAGCTGCTGAGGCTGCCAAAGCTTTCCAAAGGCCAGCTAGAGCTGCAGAAGCCTGAGGAAGCATGACTGTGGTGCTGGTACTTTGTACAAATGTTGTTGTGGCTTTGTTAATGTGTATTAATGTTCTTTTGGCTTTGTTGAGCCTTGTCTGTCCAGGAACAGAGACTGTGGGGGATTGGGTATGGACTGAACACTCTGAGCTTCAACACAGGGCAAGAACTGCCCAGAAAGCTGGACCAGGAATTGGGAGCTGTTTACCTCTGAACTAAGGTGGCAGTTGGTTAGATTTGTGTAGGAGCTGGGACCATGTGCCTGGAGTCAAGATGAAAAGACCTCTCCATGGGCACTGAGTAGTGATGAAGTTGTAATTTACTTGTGACCAAGGGGTAGATGGCCTGTGTATTTTCCCCTACCCCTTAAGAGGATACTGAGTACTGACTGATAACTGAGTAGTGACTGATGATTCAATAGTGACTGATGACTGAATAGTGACTTATTTGTAACTTAGTGTGCCCCGTGGGTGGAGGACTTTGACTTTTTGTGCTTTATGATTGAATTATTGAGTTACTAAGTGATTGATTCACTAAATGATTGTACTTTTTTCAAAACTATGTGAGCGCTTTGGTGAAAACTATGTGGCCACTTTATTTCTATAAGTTGTTGAGTTATTATGTCATTGTGAATGCTGTATTTCAATTTTTTTGTGATATGTTGTAATATTGTGAATGTTGTACCTTGGTTTTCTGTGACTGTTTTTTGCTCTGATTTGTTATTAAATAAATATAGTGTTCACTATACTATGTAATACCAGAACCTTGAATCTATTCACAACAGCAGTCTTCTGGAAAGCTGTTTATGGTTGGCTTTATGCCTTTCTAAATGTGTTACCTAGAACTGACCATATCTACCAGATGTTATCTAACCAGGACAAAGTACAGAGATACTATGACCTTCTTGTTAACTCATCTCTGATTTCTTCTAATATTTAAAAAATAAATGTTTACAGAGAAGTATTAACACACAAAGCTTATTGAATGTATTTATGATAGAAAGTACATAGGACATTAGAAGACATGGGTTTAAGTCATGGTTCTACCACCACCTAAATGTTTGGTCATAAGACACTTCCACTCTGGTGGTCTTGGTTTCCTTAACTATAGACTGAGTGTAATGACATGCACGAGCAGCTTCCCAGAAGAATGCTACTGTGAACAGATTTTAAGGTTCTGCTTACACAGTATAGTGAACACCTTATTTATTCCAAAACAAATCAAAGCAAAACATTCTCAGAAAATCACAATATAGTGTTCACAACCACTTAGTTTTCACCAAAGTGGTCACAATATTTAGAACAAAGAACAAAAGAACAATCATCTAGTATCCCTAAGGAGGTTTGCCTCCTTACTCAGTCATTCAGTCATCTCAAAATACAATAGTCAGTCTTCCATTCATGTGGCAACTAGGTTAACTTAATCAGTCACTTATCTAGAAATCAGTTACTAAGTATCTTTAATCACTAAATACAACCTTTAGAAAATACACAAACCCTCCTCCAGTTAACTCAATCAGTCACTTATTCAGATTTACAATTACTAATTGTCGTTAATCACTGAGTACAATCATTAGAAAATATACAAACCCTCCACCTCTAGGTCTCTAGTAAACTTCAATTTCATCACAGCATTCAGTACTCAAAGAGAGATCTTTTCTTCATCTTGACTGGAGGCAAGTTCTCAGCAATCTCTGTCCCTAGGGAGATAAAGCTTAACAAAGCCACAATATTCACTGCCAGTGTCCTCATCAATTCACTCTCTGCCTATAGAACAGTCTCAGGACCCCTGAAAACATCAGTAAGACCTTCTTCCAGGATTTCTGTAAATATACAACAAGCCCTTCTTCAGGGCTTCTGAGCCAACAGCAAGGTTCCAGGACCTCTGCAACAACAGTACTATCCTTCACCAGCAGATGAGTCTGGCAAAACAACACCAAAATAGACAGGCAGAATACTGACACCACAGCCATGCTTCTTCAGTCCTCTGGCAGTTTGGCTGCCCCTAGGACCCAGAAGAAATCTCAGCTGGCTGCCAGAATCAAAACCACTCCTCTCAGGTTTTCAAAATCAAAATCATTTTCTCTTGTCTAGGTGGGGCTTTCCTCTTCAGCCTTCCAGGTGGCAGCAACCTCAGCATTGCAGGATGCAGCAACTTCAGCCTTTACCGGATTCTAGTCTCAAGAAAATTCTCACTCAGTTCTTAGTCCAGCAGTAGCAGCCCAGGTTCCAGATGCTCACTGAGAGAAATTCTCTCCCTCTCTCCAGCAGAACAGCTTCTTCCACCAGGATCTTTTCAGGAGAAAATTCTCTCTCTGGAGCTTTTCTTATATATACACACGTACATCATTGGCTTCCTGTTTCAGCCAACCCATTCCAGTTATGTCAGCAACAGGAGACAGAGTTCACACCTTCTGTTTCTTTCACAGAGGTTTGACTAAGGGTTTACTGGACGTAACAAAAAGGTGTCTTCAAATTTAAATTAATTACCATTACAATGAGTGAATGGTTTCTAAGGTATACTGCTACAAAATCATATGATTCTGGAACCTCTGATGTATAAAATCTGTAGCTCTATTATCAAAGCAAATAATTTCTCAATTGCATATAAGTAAGGCAGAAAATATTCAGCTAGATTCATCAGTTGGATTATAGTCTCAATTCTGGAAAATGAAACTAAATGATGTACTCAGTAACTAAAAAGTAGGGGATTGGATCACATTACCTCCTTGGGTGTCTTTTCATTCTGTAATTCACAGTGACACTTCAAGGAACAGAAATTTCATTAGTCTCCCTCCGCATACATAGTTCTGAAACTCTGTTTTGGTTAAATATTCTTTGAAAATTTCCATTATGAAAAAATTCACCATTTTGTTGTTAATCCTGGTTATAAACTTCTGCTTATTTAGCTAAGTTTGTTCTCAGATGAAGGAAGAGATCAGAAGGAAAGGAATAAGGATTCATATAGCATATACTATGTTCCACAAACCACAGTAAATATCTTTTACAAATATTATCTCTTTTGATCATTAGAACAATATTGTAAAGTAGTATTTTTACATTTGAGAAAACTGAGTTAGAGGTTAAATGACTTTCTCAGAATAACCCAAATAGTAAGTGACTGAGGCTGGATTTGAACTCATTTTTCTGACACTAGGCCTAGGACTCTTTCCATTATATCACCAGCTTCCTCATCAATCAAGCTATAATTTAAATCAGAGGTTCTTAACTTGCAGTACATGTAATCCCCTAAGGATGGAAGAACAGATTTTAGAGAGTCTATGAACTTGGAATGGGGATAAGTACATCTTTATTTTCACTAACTTCTAGGAGAAATTTAGCATTTCTTTAAATTTATTATTTATTACCATTCTTTGTTTCAATTTTGAGCTTCAAATTCCTTTCCTTCTTCTAGACCCTGCCCCATTAATTGAGAAAGCCAGCAATATGATATCAATTATACATGTGAAATCATAAAAATTCCATATCAGGCATGTCATAAAAACAATAAAAATAAAGAGAAAAAATTATATTTCAGTTTAATCTAAGAATTCATCAGTTCTCTCTGGAGTTGGATAGCATCTTTTCATCATTAGTGCTTCAGAATTTTCTGGGTTCAGTATATTGATCAGAGTAGTTAAATCTTTCACAGTTGATCATTTTCACAATATTGTTACTGTGTACAATTATCTTCTGGTTGTGTTCACTTCACTTTGCGTCACCTAATATTCTTTCTGAAACTCCTCTGCCCCTATCATTTATAGCTCTTTTTTCTTTTAGCCTCTCTCTTGTTCCTTCTCAAAAGTGTTTTGTTTTTGATCATTATTTCCCTTAATCTTCTCTTCCTTTTATCACCCCCACCTTTCTCTTATCCCCTTCCCTTCCTGCCTCCTTGTTGGGTAACATCAATTTCTATTCCCAACTGAGGGTATATATATATTCTTCCTAATTTGAACCAATTCTCATGAGACTGAAGTTCAATCACTGCCTCTCATCTCTCCTGTCTCCATTTCCCCCTCCACTGAAAAAGTTCTTCCTTTTATGTCTCTTTCATGTAAGATATTTTTCCTCCATTCTTCTTCTCCCTTCCCCTATTTCCCAGTTAATCCCCCTTTCTCACCCCTTCATTCTTTTTGAGATCACCCCAACATATTTTACACACACCCATGCTCTCCCCCTATCTAGAATCCTTTTAATTTCCCTAATAATGATAAAGTTCATAACATAAACAGTTTAACCTTATTAAGTTCCTTATGATTCCTATTTAAGGGTTACTTTTTTATGCCTTTCTTGAGTCTTGTGACTGAATATCAGATTTTTTATTCAATTCTGGTCTTTTCAGGAGGAATATTTCATTAAATGTCCATTTTTTTCCCCTGAAGAATTATACTCATATGCTGGGTAGGTTATTCTTGGTTGTAATCCTAGTTCTTTTTCCATCTAGCATATCATATTGCAACTTCCCAGCTTCTTTAATGCAGAAGCTGCTAAATCTTGTGTTATCCTGGCTGTGGCTCCATGATATTTGAATGTTCTTTTTTTCTGGCTCCTTGCAGTATTTTCTCCTTGACCTGGAAGCTCTGAAATTTGGCTATAATATTCCTCAGAGTTTGCATTCTGAGATATCTTTAAAGAGGTGATCTTTAAATTTCGATTTTACCTTTTGAATCTAAGCTATTAGGAGAATTTTATAATTTCTTCAAATATGATTTCTAGGCTCTTTTTTATCACAACTTTTTAGGTAGACCAATAATTATTAAATTATC
>JAQQSV010002150.1:18120-35941 GCA_028646515.1 Pseudochirops corinnae
AGGAGAAAATACTGCAAGGAGCCAGAAAAAAAGAACATTCAAATATCATGGAGCCACAGCCAGGATAACACAAGATTTAGCAGCTTCTGCATTAAAGAAGCTGGGAAGTTGCAATATGATATGCTAGATGGAAAAAGAACTAGGATTACAACCAAGAATAACCTACCCAGCATATGAGTATAATTCTTCAGGGGAAAAAAATGGACATTTAATGAAATATTCCTCCTGAAAAGACCAGAATTGAATAAAAAATCTGATATTCAGTCACAAGACTCAAGAAAGGCATAAAAAAGTAACCCTTAAATAGGAATCATAAGGAACTTAATAAGGTTAAACTGTTTATGTTATGAACTTTATCATTATTAGGGAAATTAAAAGGATTCTAGATAGGGGGAGAGCATGGGTGTGTGTAAAATATGTTGGGGTGATCTCAAAAAGAATGAAGGGGTGAGAAAGGGGGATTAACTGGGAAATAGGGGAAGGGAGAAGAAGAATGGAGGAAAAATATCTTACATGAAAGAGACATAAAAGGAAGAACTTTTTCAGTGGAGGGGGAAATGGAGACAGGAGAGATGAGAGGCAGTGATTGAACTTCAGTCTCATGAGAATTGGTTCAAATTAGGAAGAATATATATATACCCTCAGTTGGGAATAGAAATTGATGTTACCCAACAAGGAGGCAGGAAGGGAAGGGGATAAGAGAAAGGTGGGGGTGATAAAAGGAAGAGAAGATTAAGGGAAATAATGATCAAAAACAAAACACTTTTGAGAAGGAACAAGAGAGAGGCTAAAAGAAAAAAGAGCTATAAATGATAGGGGCAGAGGAGTTTCAGAAAGAATATTAGGTGACGCAAAGTGAAGTGAACACAACCAGAAGATAATTGTACACAGTAACAATATTGTGAAAATGATCAACTGTGAAAGATTTAACTACTCTGATCAATATACTGAACCCAGAAAATTCTGAAGCACTAATGATGAAAAGATGCTATCCAACTCCAGAGAGAACTGATGAATTCTTAGATTAAACTGAAATATAATTTTTTCTCTTTATTTTTATTGTTTTTATGACATGCCTGATATGGAATTTTTATGATTTCACATGTATAATTGATATCATATTGCTGGCTTTCTCAATTAATGGGGCAGGGTCTAGAAGAAGGAAAGGAATTTGAAGCTCAAAATTGAAACAAAGAATGGTAATAAATAATAAATTTAAAGAAATGCTAAATTTCTCCTAGAAGTTAGTGAAAATAAAGATGTACTTATCCCCATTCCAAGTTCATAGACTCTCTAAAATCTGTTCTTCCATCCTTAGGGGATTACATGTACTGCAAGTTAAGAACCTCTGATTTAAATTATAGCTTGATTGATGAGGAAGCTGGTGATATAATGGAAAGAGTCCTAGGCCTAGTGTCAGAAAAATGAGTTCAAATCCAGCCTCAGTCACTTACTATTTGGGTTATTCTGAGAAAGTCATTTAACCTCTAACTCAGTTTTCTCAAATGTAAAAATACTACTTTACAATATTGTTCTAATGATCAAAAGAGATAATATTTGTAAAAGATATTTACTGTGGTTTGTGGAACATAGTATATGCTATATGAATCCTTATTCCTTTCCTTCTGATCTCTTCCTTCATCTGAGAACAAACTTAGCTAAATAAGCAGAAGTTTATAACCAGGATTAACAACAAAATGGTGAATTTTTTCATAATGGAAATTTTCAAAGAATATTTAACCAAAACAGAGTTTCAGAACTATGTATGCGGAGGGAGACTAATGAAATTTCTGTTCCTTGAAGTGTCACTGTGAATTACAGAATGAAAAGACACCCAAGGAGGTAATGTGATCCAATCCCCTACTTTTTAGTTACTGAGTACATCATTTAGTTTCATTTTCCAGAATTGAGACTATAATCCAACTGATGAATCTAGCTGAATATTTTCTGCCTTACTTATATGCAATTGAGAAATTATTTGCTTTGATAATAGAGCTACAGATTTTATACATCAGAGGTTCCAGAATCATATGATTTTGTAGCAGTATACCTTAGAAACCATTCACTCATTGTAATGGTAATTAATTTAAATTTGAAGACACCTTTTTGTTACGTCCAGTAAACCCTTAGTCAAACCTCTGTGAAAGAAACAGAAGGTGTGAACTCTGTCTCCTGTTGCTGACATAACTGGAATGGGTTGGCTGAAACAGGAAGCCAATGATGTACGTGTGTATATATAAGAAAAGCTCCAGAGAGAGAATTTTCTCCTGAAAAGATCCTGGTGGAAGAAGCTGTTCTGCTGGAGAGAGGGAGAGAATTTCTCTCAGTGAGCATCTGGAACCTGGGCTGCTACTGCTGGACTAAGAACTGAGTGAGAATTTTCTTGAGACTAGAATCCGGTAAAGGCTGAAGTTGCTGCATCCTGCAATGCTGAGGTTGCTGCCACCTGGAAGGCTGAAGAGGAAAGCCCCACCTAGACAAGAGAAAATGATTTTGATTTTGAAAACCTGAGAGGAGTGGTTTTGATTCTGGCAGCCAGCTGAGATTTCTTCTGGGTCCTAGGGGCAGCCAAACTGCCAGAGGACTGAAGAAGCATGGCTGTGGTGTCAGTATTCTGCCTGTCTATTTTGGTGTTGTTTTGCCAGACTCATCTGCTGGTGAAGGATAGTACTGTTGTTGCAGAGGTCCTGGAACCTTGCTGTTGGCTCAGAAGCCCTGAAGAAGGGCTTGTTGTATATTTACAGAAATCCTGGAAGAAGGTCTTACTGATGTTTTCAGGGGTCCTGAGACTGTTCTATAGGCAGAGAGTGAATTGATGAGGACACTGGCAGTGAATATTGTGGCTTTGTTAAGCTTTATCTCCCTAGGGACAGAGATTGCTGAGAACTTGCCTCCAGTCAAGATGAAGAAAAGATCTCTCTTTGAGTACTGAATGCTGTGATGAAATTGAAGTTTACTAGAGACCTAGAGGTGGAGGGTTTGTATATTTTCTAATGATTGTACTCAGTGATTAACGACAATTAGTAATTGTAAATCTGAATAAGTGACTGATTGAGTTAACTGGAGGAGGGTTTGTGTATTTTCTAAAGGTTGTATTTAGTGATTAAAGATACTTAGTAACTGATTTCTAGATAAGTGACTGATTAAGTTAACCTAGTTGCCACATGAATGGAAGACTGACTATTGTATTTTGAGATGACTGAATGACTGAGTAAGGAGGCAAACCTCCTTAGGGATACTAGATGATTGTTCTTTTGTTCTTTGTTCTAAATATTGTGACCACTTTGGTGAAAACTAAGTGGTTGTGAACACTATATTGTGATTTTCTGAGAATGTTTTGCTTTGATTTGTTTTGGAATAAATAAGGTGTTCACTATACTGTGTAAGCAGAACCTTAAAATCTGTTCACAGTAGCATTCTTCTGGGAAGCTGCTCGTGCATGTCATTACACTCAGTCTATAGTTAAGGAAACCAAGACCACCAGAGTGGAAGTGTCTTATGACCAAACATTTAGGTGGTGGTAGAACCATGACTTAAACCCATGTCTTCTAATGTCCTATGTACTTTCTATCATAAATACATTCAATAAGCTTTGTGTGTTAATACTTCTCTGTAAACATTTATTTTTTAAATATTAGAAGAAATCAGAGATGAGTTAACAAGAAGGTCATAGTATCTCTGTACTTTGTCCTGGTTAGATAACATCTGGTAGATATGGTCAGTTCTAGGTAACACATTTAGAAAGGCATAAAGCCAACCATAAACAGCTTTCCAGAAGACTGCTGTTGTGAATAGATTCAAGGTTCTGGTATTACATAGTATAGTGAACACTATATTTATTTAATAACAAATCAGAGCAAAAAACAGTCACAGAAAACCAAGGTACAACATTCACAATATTACAACATATCACAAAAAAATTGAAATACAGCATTCACAATGACATAATAACTCAACAACTTATAGAAATAAAGTGGCCACATAGTTTTCACCAAAGCGCTCACATAGTTTTGAAAAAAGTACAATCATTTAGTGAATCAATCACTTAGTAACTCAATAATTCAATCATAAAGCACAAAAAGTCAAAGTCCTCCACCCACGGGGCACACTAAGTTACAAATAAGTCACTATTCAGTCATCAGTCACTATTGAATCATCAGTCACTACTCAGTTATCAGTCAGTACTCAGTATCCTCTTAAGGGGTAGGGGAAAATACACAGGCCATCTACCCCTTGGTCACAAGTAAATTACAACTTCATCACTACTCAGTGCCCATGGAGAGGTCTTTTCATCTTGACTCCAGGCACATGGTCCCAGCTCCTACACAAATCTAACCAACTGCCACCTTAGTTCAGAGGTAAACAGCTCCCAATTCCTGGTCCAGCTTTCTGGGCAGTTCTTGCCCTGTGTTGAAGCTCAGAGTGTTCAGTCCATACCCAATCCCCCACAGTCTCTGTTCCTGGACAGACAAGGCTCAACAAAGCCAAAAGAACATTAATACACATTAACAAAGCCACAACAACATTTGTACAAAGTACCAGCACCACAGTCATGCTTCCTCAGGCTTCTGCAGCTCTAGCTGGCCTTTGGAAAGCTTTGGCAGCCTCAGCAGCTCTAGCTGACCCTCTTAAATCCTCAGCAGCCTCAGCAACTCCTCAGCAGTTCCTCAGCAGCTCCAGCTGGCCCTTGGAAGTCTTCAGCAGCTCCGTTCTCAATATCAAAATCATGTTCTTGAGCAGTGGATCTAAGATGGGGGCATAGGAGGAG
This sequence comes from Pseudochirops corinnae, assembly GCA_028646515.1. NCBI lineage: Eukaryota > Metazoa > Chordata > Mammalia > Diprotodontia > Pseudocheiridae > Pseudochirops > Pseudochirops corinnae. The sequence goes on from JAQQSV010002150.1 coordinate 22,889, forward strand.
CAAGGTTCCACAGCTCCCACATAGCCACCTCAAATATCCATAAAATATGACTCTAAACAAATATTAGGGCTCCAAAACTCACAAAAAGACACCTTCTGCCAAAGGCAGCTCTGCAGGAAGGGATAATCACAGTGCTGGGAGCCAAAACCAGCCCAGCCTGAAACTGCAGCTTGGCCCCAGGGCAGCCAGGACAAGCCACAGCTGGAGCCTTCAGGAGAGTGCATCAGCAGCAGGTGTGGCAGTTTCCAGAATTATCAAGCCATAAGAAACGAGGATTAAGTGAAAGATCAGTGGAACTTAGCTAAAGTGGGGGGAGAAAAGCATTCCAGCACAACCACCTCCAGGGAAAGGAAGCAGCAGAAGCAGCTGCCCTGTAGCTGCCTCCATGTGGCTGCTTCAGAGCTCCCAGCCTGCAGACTGCAGGGGGACCAAGCGATCATTCAGAGGCTAAAGACTCTTACGTTGAGCAGCCTGGATCTGGTTCGTGGTCTTGGGTAGTGGTCCTGTGGTGAGTTTTCAGTGAGCCAAAGCTGGTGGGGGCCACAAAAAAATGGCAGCCTCCTAATAACTCCGGCACCTGTGAAAACCCCAGCGATTTGAGATAAAGCTTTCCCCTCTCGAATCAGAGTTCCATAGAGCTAAAAAATCAAGTGATTGACTGGCCAACATGAGCAGGCAAAGGAAGCCAAGTAAGAAGAGCAATCCAATTTTAGATTCCTTCTTTGGGGACAAAAAAGATAAAAGCATGGAACGAGAGGAAGATAACACAGTCACAACTCCCACACCAAAAGCTTGCAAGAAACATGGACTGCCTACAAGCCACTCAGTGGATTAAGAAGGATTTTGAAAATAAAATAAGAGAAGTGGAGGAAAAATTGGGAAAAGAAATGAGAACAATGCAAGAAAATCATAAAAAGAGAGTCAACAACCTGACTGAAGAAAATAACACCTTAAAAAATAGATTAACTCAAATGGAAAAAGAGGCCCAAAAAGCCAATGAGGAGAAGAATGCCTTAAAAAGTCGAATTTGCCAGATGGAAAAAGAATCTCAAAAGCTCACTGAGGAGAGTAATTCCTTCAGAATTAGAGTGGAGCAAATGGAAGCAAATGACTTTATGAGAAACTGGGACACTATTAAAAAGATCCAAACAAATGAAAAAATAGAAGGCAATGTGAAATGTCTCCTTTAAAAAAAACCACTGACCTGAAAAATAGATCCAGGAGAGACAATTTAAAAATTATTGGACCACCTGAAAGCCATGATCAAAAAAAAGAACTTAAAAAGCATCCTTCAAGAAATTCTCAAGGAAAATTGCCTTGATGTTTTAGAACCAGAGGGCAAAATAGAACTTGCAAGAATTCACTCACCACCTCTTGAAAAAGATCCCCAAAAGAAAACTTCTAGGAATGTGATAGCCAGGTTCTGGAGTCACCAGAACAAGGAGAAAATAATATGAGCTGCCAAGAAGAAACAATTTGAATACTGTGGAAACACAATTAGGATAACCCAGGATCTAGCAGCATCTACATTAAGGGATCAAAGAGCCTGGAATATGATATTCTGGAGATCAAGAGAGCTAGGATTAAAACCAAGACTCACCTACCCAGGAAAATTGAGTGTAATGTTCCAGGGGAAAATATGGTCATTCAGTGAGGTGGAGGACTTTCAAACATTCTTGCTGAAAAAACCACAGCTGAAAAGAAAATGTGACACTCAAATACAAGAAGCATGAGAAGGTAAACATGGAAAAGAAATCATAAGGAACTTATCAAAGTTGAACTATTTACATGCCAACATGGAAAAACAATATTGTAACTTATGGAACTTTTCTCAGTTTGAGGATGGGTGAAGGGAATACAAATGTATATATATTTATATATATGTATACATACACATATGTCTATATAGGAGGGCATATATATATATATGCAAATGAATACATATCTTATTATATGTATATATGTGTACATAGAGGGCACAGGCTCAATTGAATAGGAAGGGATGATACTTTAAAAAGTGAAATTGTGATGTGGGAGAGGAATAGAATGACAGGAGACAGGTAGAGACAGAATGAGATTTATCATCTCATATAGAAGAGGCAAGGTATAATTGTTACAACAGAGGGGAAAAACAGGAAGGCAAAGGGGAAAAGATCAACCTTACTCTCATTGAATTTGGCTTAGGGAAGGAATGACATAAACGCTAAACTGGGTATTTTGCCACACAGGAGAGTAAGGGGATGGGGATGAGATGTGTGTGGGATGACTGAGGGGAGGGTTGCTGGAATTAACACTTCTGTAAAAGGACAAGGTACAGAAAAGAACAAGGGGGGGGTGGGATAGGAGGGAGGGACATATAATCAGTCTCTCACAATATGCACACTGTGGAGATATTCTGCATAATTATTCATGTACAGCCTGTATTGAATTGCTTGTCCTCCTAGTCGGGGTAGGTGACAAGGGAGGAAAGGAAAGAACCTAGAATTTAAAGTTCTATAATCAAATGTTAAAAATATATGTGCCTGTGTATATGTGTGTGTGTGTGTGATTATTATTAACTACATGAAACTGGGAATTAAGATTTACAAGCACTGGCATAGGGAGATCCATCCCGCCTACCGGAATATCAGAGGGGCAATGGGGGAGGACATAGGAGAGAGCATATTGGGGGAGGGGTTATACAGTGAGATGGCTGTTTTGAGGTGGTGGGTAGGGCAAAGATGGGGAGAAAATTTGTATCTCAAAATCTCATGGAAATGAATGATGTAAACAAGAAAATTAATTAATTAATTAATTTTTTTTAAATCACTTTCTCCCATTCTGAAAATCAAAATCACTTTTCCCTCTTCTCAAAATCAAAATCACTTTCTCCATGGAAGTTCCAGTCCAGTAGCAGCAGCCCAGCCTTCAGATGCTCATACTAAGAAGTTCTGACTGGCCAGCTTGTGCTCTTCCTTAAATATGATATAGCTCTTCCCTGTTCATCCCCTTCCTGTTATGTCAGCAACAGGGTTTCATACCTGCTGTTTCTTTAATAGAGGGTTAATTTGAAACTAGTTGCTAAGTTCCACTTAGCTTAGCAATACAAAAAGATCTTCAAATTTCATTTTTATTACAAAAGGACATATCTATGGTGGATATCTTATTGTAAATTTCTAACATAGTTTTTCAAACAGTACCCTAAAAATTCTCAGCAAACAACTTTTATAAATTATCTTTGTGTTTGTGAGGATGTATCTCTGTCTATCCGTTTTGTGCATAGTGTCCTGGTTCAACTTTTAAACTGATTTGATAAGACTCAAAGAGACTAAAGTTTCAGTATTTCAAGTATCTGTGACCTGACCAGTATGGCTATTCCCTTTAGTTGTCCATATTGCAGCCAATCTATGCTTTCTTAAACTTTGTTATTTTTTGTCCTTATCAGAATAAATGATAAAGCATTTATTGAGAGCTTACTATATGCCAATGACTGATATCATTCTGAAAATATCACATAGATGTCACTATTTCTTCTTCTTCTTCTTCTTCTTCCTCTTCTTCTTCTTCTTCTCCTCCTCCTCCTCCTCTTCCTCCTCCTCCTCCTCCTCCTTCTCTCTCTCTCTGTCTCTCTCTCTCTGTCTTTCTCTCCCTTCTTTTTTCCTTCTTCCCCTCTCTCCCTTTCATTTATTCCTCCTTCTCCTTCTATCTCTGTCTCTGTGTGCTTCTCTGTCTCTGTTTATGTGTCTGTCTGTCTTTCTTTCTCTTTCCCCCTCTCCCTATCTTTGGTAAATTGGAGATATCAGCATATTGTTAATTATGCTTCATATCTACTTTCTATTTTTCCTACATAACAGCTCATTTTCTGGTCATACAAATTTTCAACAATAGCATTTATGTCACTTTTCACATTAAAGGAATTGTTTGCCTAAAAAAGGAAGAACATAAATTGAATATTTTTCATCAAAAATCTCTAAAATGTTTAAACTGAAATTACTATTTTCATTTCTCTTATGAACATGTGAAAATGTAGTGCAAAAAAGGTACTAATAAAATGAACATTAGTATCAAATTTGGATTGCAAAATATTCTTTCATTTGACCATAGCTAAAATATTTCAGATTAACAAACTCTTCCAATTACTTTTAAACTTTAGGGCTATTTATTGAGCTTCTCCTAGAGTAACAGTTCTTTGAAGAGGAAACAACAGAAGGAAAAACCTACTACCACCACCATGAGAAGATAAGGAATAAACCTGGATAAATATCTACAAATGTGACACTTTTAGAGAACATATAGGAAGGATGTTTTTGCAAGGCTTAGTCAATCTCTTAATTTCCCCCCTAAGGTATACTTTTAATTGGTTGCTGAATAACCTCAGTAGCTTTATTGAATAGGTCATTTCACATCTATTTAAAATGCTATATGTGTATGTGTGTTTTAATATTGCTGTTCATGATGAAGTTTTAAATAGATTTCTGTATCTAAACCTATTTGCCCTCAAGTGAAAGAGAAAATGGTGATATTATACAAGCAGATGGCATTATTATTGTAAGAAGAGTGTAATTTGTCATTCTGTGCCACATACTCAAATACAGATGTATGATATGTCATTCTTTGGGCCATGAGTTATTTTAAAAGAAAATTGCACCTAGAAAGGGAGTCTAAAGATGCTTTAAAAATATATATCTTAATATTGCTTCATTTAAAGCAAAAGCACTGGGAGAAGAGTGACTCATATTGATTCCCCACTGACTAAAACAATTATTTTCAGCCATTTGGGAAAACTGTCTCTTTGTTGAACTGACCAGATGTGAGGCAAATACCAATATCTAGCTTATAACACATGGAGACAAAGTATACCATCTCTGTGTCAAAGAGATTACCCATTTTAAAACATCCAAAAAATGTGCACAGGCCTTAGTGGATAGTCAAGATGTATTAAATTTTCTATCGAAAATTTTCAGTAAAATCCCAATAATATTTTCATATGGATTAAAAGCTATAAATGCTAAAATGGTCTCCAGTTAAAAGTATTAGCTTGGATATTAAAAACAAATGTCTTCTTAAACATCAAAATAATTTATTAAAATTCAAGTACTTTAATTAATTTGGTCCTGTTACTTTGAATTATCTTTTCTAATTGCCCCCACCACCCAACACAGAATACATGCACACACATTATGTCATCTGGTCCTCATCATCCCATACAACATTCAGTTCAGGAAAAAGTCTTGGAGACATTATGATGGTTGACTTCTGGCATTGGAAACGTTTGTCATATGAAAAGGCATTAGATGTATTCTACTTAGAGAGACAAACTAAATATGCAATGTAAAAATTATAAGAAGGAAGACTTTGGACCAATAAAAGGACACTCTTCAAACACTTAGGCTATATCTGAAAATTGAATAGGTTTGTTTTGGGATTAATGAATTTTCTGTTTCTATAGGCTTTCAAATGGAAGTTGGATAGTACATTTGGTACCTCAACAAAAAAGCATTTATTAAGTGCCTACTATATGCTAGATATTGTTGACAGAGATTTTTCTTTGGGTAAAGCTTAGCTATTATGACCTATGAGATCCTTTCCAAGATGATACCTCAAGGCAAAGTCAAGATGGTGGTGTAGAAGCAGGAGAACTCAGCAGCTGCCCCAACAACCACCTCAAATATCTGTAAAATGTGACTCTAAACAAATTTTAGAGCTCCAAAACCCACAAAAGCACATAGAAACAAAGCTCCCAGTGAAGGCATTTCAGCAAGCAGACAGGAATGGTTCAGCACTCTGGGAGCGAAGACCAGTTGGGGCTGTAGCCCCAGGGTGGCCAGGACAAGCTGCAACTGGAGCATTCTGGAGAGTGGATCACTGGCAGCTGTGGCAGTTTCCAGAATTATCAACCAATAAGAGCCAAGGACAAAGTGAAAGGTCAGTGGAACTCAGCTAAATTTTGGGGAAAGGAGTGGGTCTGGCCATCTGCCCCAGGGCAAGAAAGCAGCAGAAGCAGCAGTTCTGCAGCCTCCTCCGTGTGGCTGCTTCAGAGCTCCTGGCCTGGAGATTACAGGGAGGCCAAGTGATCATTCAGAGGCTAAGTGCTCTTGCCTTAACCTGCCTGGTTCTGGATCATGGTCTTTGGTGATGGTCCTGAGGTGTGTGACCAGTGTGCCAGAGTTTGTGGGGGCTGCAGAGATGGCACCCTCCTAATGCCTCAGGCATCTGTGAAAACTCTAGCAATTTGGGGCAAAGCTCTTCCCTCAGGAAGCGGAGATCTACTGTGACTCAAAAATCAAGTAAATGAACTGGCAACATGAGCAAGCAAAGGAAACAAAGTAAGCACAGCAGTCCAACTTTAGATTCCTTTTTTGGAGACAAAAAGGATCAAACCATGAAATGGGAGGAAGACAACACAGTCAGAACTCCCGTACCAAAAGCTTCCAAGAAAAATGTAAACTGATTACAAGCCATAGAGGAGCTAAAGAAGGATTTTGAAAACCAAATAAGAGAAGTGGAGGAAAAATTGGGAAGAGACATAAGAATGATGCAAGAAAATCATCAAAATAGAGTCAACAACCTGACTGAAGAAAATAACACCTTAAAAATAGGTGAACTCAAATGGCAAGAGGCCCAAAAAACCAATGAGGAGAAGAATGCCTTAAAAAGTTGAATTTGCCAGATGGAAAAAGAATCTCAAAAGCTCACTGAGGAGAATAATTCCTTCAGAATTAGAGTGGAGCAAATGGAAGCAAATGACTTTATGAGAAATCAAGATACTATTAAATGGATCCAAACAAATAAAAAAATAGAAGGCAATGTGAAATATCTCATTAAAAAACCACTGACCTGGAAAACAGATCCAGGAGACAGAATTTAAAAATTATTGGACTACCTGAAAGCCATGATCAGAAAAAGAACCTAGAAATCATCTTTCAAGAAATTCTCAAGGAAAATTGCCCTGATATTTTAGAACCAGAGGGGGAAAATAGAACTTGAAAGAATTTATTGATCATCTATTGAAAAAGAAAAAGAAAAACTCCTAGGAATGTTATAGCCAGGTTCCAGAGTTCCCAGATCAAGGACAGAGTATTGCAGGATGCCATGAAGAAAGGTGGGAGAGGAATAGAATGAGAGGAGACGGGGAAAGACAGAATGGGGTTAATTATCTCATATAGAAGAGGCAAGGGATAACTGTTACAATGGAGGGGAAGAACAGAAAGGCAAAAGGGAATGGGTCAACCTTACTCTCATTGAATTTGGCTTAGGGAAGGAATGACATACACTCTAAATTGGGTATCTTACCCTACAGGAGAGTAGGAGGGATGGGGATGACAGGGGGGATGATGGAAGTGAGGGGAGGGTGGGGGGGGGAAGGTTGTTAGAAGCACACACTTCTGTAAACGGACAGCAGACAAAGTAGAGAATAGAACAAGGAGAGATGGGATAGCAAGGAAGGAAATATAGTCAGTCTTTCACAGTATGTCCATTTTGGAGATGTTCTGTGTAACTACACATGTACTGCCTTAATTGAATTGTTTGTCTTTCCAGTGGTTGTGGGTGAGGATGGAGGAAGGGAAAGAATCTAGAATTTAATGTTCTATAATCAAATGTTTAAAATATGTATGTATGTATATATTATATACATATATATGTATATGTATGTAGATAGATAGATAGATAGATAGATAGATAGATAGATAGATAGATTCATGCAACTGGGAAATTAAGATATGCAGGCACTGGGATAGGGAGATCCATCTTGCCCTACCAGAAAGTCATCAGAGGGATGATGGGGGAGGCCATAGGAGAGAATAGATTGGGGGAGGGGATATACAGTGGGATTGCTGTTTTGGAGTGGTGGGTAGGGGAAAGATGGGGAGAAAATTTGTAACTTAAAATTTCATGGAAATGCATGATGTAAACTAAAAATAAACAAAAATTAATTTAAAAAAATTTTAAAAATTAAATTACAACTAAAAATAGATGATACCTCTTTGGTTCTATAATTCTATTGCAAAATAGAAATCCAGACATAAAACTTATTTTGGTCATAACTATTCAGCAATATAACCATTGGTATTTATGCTTACACATAGGAATTTAAAAAAAATTAATATCCTTATTCCAATGAATCTGTGATCTCATTGATACGGTACTACTTCCAGTGTACAGATCACAACTGAGCTACAGCCTCAACTTTTTTTCAATTCCTGATTATGTCTTTCTATAAATCCCAATACTGATGATCCATGCAATCCCCAGAAAAACCATTTTCTTGATTTTTTTTATTATTAATGGAACAAATGAGATAATAATTCAAAGCATTTATACAACGCATGGAACATAGTAGATACTTAATAAATGCTTGTTCCTTCCACTTCTATGTTAACAGTGCAATATTTGGATTGGCCATCTGTTATCCTTTGCTCTCATTATATAGATTTTCAATGTTCCTTTCTGAACATCCATTGCTGAGATGTTGTCCCTTCCAACTCATACTAAGGTATTACTTTATTGCCTCTTTATGGCATGAATGGGACTCTGAACCCTCAAAGGCTATGTGAGCAGGATAGAAACTCTAGCAAACTCTTGCTAGAGAGAAGGGAGTAAGTTTTTTGTAGCAGTGAGTGTAGTGGTGGGAAGTGATGGATTATTATGTCTATTTTCTGAAGACTGGCCTAGCTATATTCCTGGAGTTTCAGATCAGGTTAGTCACAGAGACTCTCAAAGACCATTGATTAAGTTGGAAAAAGTTATTACCTGCATTGGGTGAAGAAATAACCTTAGCAACAAGCTTTCAGATCCTTTCAATATTCCTTTTGGCAATTTCTTGCATGTAAATAATATATTCCTAACATGGTTCTTTCCATTGAATTCAATTGAGACTTTTCCCATTTGAAAATGACATTATAGATTGCATAAAGTCCTGTAACATTATGGCAACTCCTCAGAGAGATCCATTGACAATCAAAAGCATTTGATCAAAACATTCCACAAAGGAAAAAAAAGTTCATGAAGAAATACTGTTACCCAGACTATGACATATGGTCAAATGTACAATCCAACAAATCCATCAGAATATATTATATAATACACATGTATGTATGTGGAGAACAAGAGAGAGACAGACAGAGAGACAGAGAGAGAGAGACGGGGCGGGGGGGAGAGGCATGGAAGTTAAATCAAGATGGTAGAGTGAGAGGAAGCAGTACAGCAAAGCTTCCCACTAAAATTTCTCTACAACATTCTAGAAAACACAACAGACAACGTTCTGATTGGGAAAGCCAAGAGAAAGCCATAAGTAACTTTTTCCAGGAAGACAGAGAAATCAGCAGATTCTGGAGACAGAATCTGAAAGAACAAGGGGAAATGTGATATAGCTCATAAGAAAAGTAGCTAAACTGGAAAATGGGTTGGGAAAGATAATGTAAGACTCATTAGCCTACTTGAAAGCCATAAACCAAAAAAATAAGAACTAGACATTGAATTTCAAGAAACCTTAAAAGAAAACTCTCCAGATCTCTTAGAACTAGGGGTCAAAGTAGAAATTGAAGGAATTCACTCCACCTCCTGAAAGAAAATAGGTTTCCAACAAAGGACAATTACCCCAGCAAATCTTAGAATAGTTCTACAGGGGGAAAAGGCCTTCAAAAAAATAGAGGATTCCCAAGCCTACCTGATGAAAAGATCAGAGCTGATTAGAAACCATGAAATAGAAACACAGGAGTTAGGTATAAAAAGATGAACAAGAGTGAGCAATCAAAAGAGATTAAACAAGGCTAAATTGCACAATTCTAATTTGGGAAGATGACATCTATAGCCCTCAGAATTCTATCATCATCACAGAGAGAGTCTAATTAGATACAGAGCCTGGAAGTGATTTGTTATATTTTGATGATCTCAAAGAAAAAAAAAATGGAAAGGGTGGAGAAGAGTAACATACTAGGTGAGGGAGAAAAGGAAGAATGTGGGAAATAATTTCACATAAAGGAGATACACAAAGAAGAGTTTATACAATAAGGAGAAGGCAATGAACTGATTGGAGTGACACTTGAACTTCACTCTCATCTAATCTGGTAAAAGAGGAAAGAATATAGATTGACACATGCAATTAGTTATAGAAATATATCTCACCCAACAGGGAAATAGGAGGAAAAGTGGTTAAGGGAAAGAGAGGGGAAATAGAAGTGCAGATTAGAGGAAACGAAATAGACTCTTAAAGAGGGAGTATAGACTGTCATTGAGAATTAACAATGACTTGCATCCAAGATCATAAAAGACAAGAGGGGGCTAGAGTAAAATGTGAAGTCATAAATGCGATCATACTACCAGAGAAGAATAAAACAGAGAAAGAGGACTAGAAATAAATACTGTGGGGCAGCTAGGTGGTGCAGTAAATAGAGCACCGGCCCTGGAGTCAGGAGGATCTGAGTTCAAATCCAGCCTCAGACACTTAATACTTAGCCATGTGACCTTGAGCAAGTCACTTAACCCCAATTGTACTGCCTTCCCTCCTCCAAAAAGCAAAAAATAAAAATAAAATAAAAAAGGAATCTCTAAAAAAAAAAGAAAGAAATATTGTTAGACAGGATGGAAAATTTTCAAATAAAATTATCACTGAAAGAGTATAGAAAAGATCTGGAGGGAAAAAAACCTCATCAATATGAACAAGTTAAATTTATATACTAAGGATGCAAGGATAATTAAATGATACAAAAACTATATAATCCAGTAAATTTTTTAAAATTAGCAACCAAAGACACATGATTATATCAATAGACGGAGAAAAAACTTTAGAAAAAAAAGAAAAGAAACATTTATGCTAAAAATAAAGATTTTTAAAAGGCACTGAATACTTTTTTCTTTTAATGTCAAAAAAGAAGACATTTCCATACACATATCAGCACAGAAAAGAAATGATTTTATTTAAAACTACTAATCTCTTATACAACTTACTTTTTTAAAAATAGCATATAGTAAATTCAACATATCACTTTAAGAGATGTCATGCTTGTCATTTTATTCTGAACTCCATTCTGTTATCTGCATTTAAAAATACTTCAACAACCCTCTTCATTCTTTTGTTTTGTTGGCAACACTATCACTGACTCTCAGTTGCTGTCAGTTTCCTCCCTCTACCACTGCAATTGCAAAACAAACAAAAAACAAGCCCACAGTCTTTGTAACAAATAATCACAATCAAACAAAATAGTTCAATAGGTTTGTCATGTTTGAAATACTTCATTCTGCAACTGAAGTCTGTCACCCTTCTCCTGGGAGGTGACTGCCATTTTTCATCATCAGACCTTTGGAATCATGGTGATTACATAGTTCAGAGTTCAAAAATCTTTAAAATTTGCCTTTTTTACACAGTTTTACCTGTTAAATTTTTCTTCTGATTCTTCTCACTTCACTCTGCATCAGTTCATACATGTTAGCTCTAAAAACAAGCTAAGCTCCTTGGGAGCAGGACTTTTTTTCTTCCTTTTTCTCTCTGTCTCTCTCTGTTTGTCTGTCTCTTCTTTCTCTGTCTCTCCATCTCTGTCATACTCTCTCTCCTGTCTCTCCTGTCTGTCTGTCTGTCTGTCTGTCTCTCTCTCTCTCTCTCTGTCTCCAGAATCTAACTAAATCATCAACACATATATGTGTTTGTGTTTAAATATTGTTGATTTTATAAATAATATATCTATTTATAGACATATAGTAAAGTTCTTTCCATAGAAAATTATAGAAAATAAAAAGTAACTACAATATTCATAAAATAACTGGGAATCAGCATATCAATGCATATTTGAGATTTAAATACAATTGTAAAACACTGTATAAATAAAGGAAGATAAATAATTGGAAGGATTGTAGTACTCGTGGCAATATAATAAAAGGGAAGGAAACAAAAGTCTTCAGTCTCCAGAGAAACAGTGAAAAGAGTAGTGAAGGGAGTAAAAGAAAGAAAGTCAAGGGGCAGAGCCAAGAATAATCTGCAGCTCCCATATCATCACCTCAAATTCCCATAAAATATGACTCTAAACAAATTTTAGGGCTCCAGAACTCACAAGATTACAGAAAAACACATCTCCTGCTGAAGGCAGCTAAATAGGCAGGATGGGAAAGACGCATCACAGAGCACTGGGAGCCAAAACCAGCCATGCCTGAAACCACAGCTTGGCCCTGGGGCCACCAGGATAAGCCACAGCTGGAGCCTAAAGGAGAGTGGATCAGCAGCAGCTATGGCAATTTCCAAAATTATCAAGCCATGAGAAATAAGGACTAATTGAAAGTTTAGTGGAACTCGGCTAAATTCGGGGGAGAAGGTCTGACCATTTGACCCCAGGGCAAGAAAGCAGCAGAAGAGCAGCCCTGCAGCTGCCTCCAAGTGGCTGCTTCAGAGCTCTTGGCCTGCAGATTGCAGGTGGCCCAAGCGATCATTCAGAGACTAAGTGTTCTTGCCTTAAGCTACCTGGATCAGGATTAAAGTCTTGGGTGGTGGTCCTGAGGTGCGTTTTCAGTGAGCCAAAGCTGGTGGGGGCTGCAGCAGCCTCCTAATAGCCCTGGCAGCTGTGAAACTCCCAGCAATTTGGGACAAAGCACTCCTCTCTGGAAGCAGGGTTCCACAGAGCCAAAAAGTCAAGTAATTGACTACCAATATGAGCAGGCAAAGGAAGCAAAGTAAGAACAGCAATCCTACTTTAGATTCCTTTTTTGGGGACAAAAAGGATCAAAGCATGGAATGGGAGGAAAACAACACAGTCAGAACTCCCACACCAAAAGCTCCCAAGAAAAATGTAGACTTATTACAAGCCATAGAGCAGCTTAGGAAGGATTTTGAAAACCAAATAAGAGAAGTGGAGGAAAAATTGGGGAGAGAAATGAGAATGATGCAAGAAAATCATGAAAAGAGAGTCAACAACCTGACTGAAGAAAATAACACCTTAAAAAATAGATTAACTCAAATGGAAAAAGAGGCCCAAAATGCCAATGAGGGGAAGAATGCCTTAAAAAGTCAATTTTGCCAGATGAAAAAAGCATCTCAAAAGCTCACTGAGGAGAATAATTCCTTCAGAATTAGAATGGAGCAAATGGAAG